>PVLA01002332.1:0-234642 GCA_004027455.1 Hydrochoerus hydrochaeris | reverse complement strand
CAATAAAACCAAAATGTGTAATTGCTATTTTAAAAAAGAGGAATAGAAAGTGCTCTAAGGGATATAACTGCATGTATGTTTGAGTGTGTAAAATAGATGACCATATTGCTGAATTTTTGTTGGATCTTTGAGCAGAACTGTTTGTAGTCTGACTGAATATTTACTATGTACCCTTTAACTTTGTAACTTGAACAACTACATCCAGGATGACAGTACGTAATTTATAAATTACTGATTTCTTAGTGGGGCTTTTTCTCATTCTCCTTTTTCTTTCTTTTAGAATTCTGTATTGTTGCTACCCTTTTTTCTGTTTTGCTTTTTTTTTCTTCTCTTTAAATAAAATTTTTAAAATATATAATTGCTATTGTAAAAAAGGGGAAAATAGGAAGCGCTGTGGAAGATATGGCTGCATGTATGTTTGAGTGTGTAGAATTGCTGACCATGTTTCTGGGTTTTTGTTGGACTGTTGAACAGTTCTGTTTGCATTCTCCCTGCTTGAGTGTCCACTTTGTGTGCTTTGATTTTGTAACTTGAATGACTATTTCTGGGGGAACAATATGTAATTTATCAATTGGTGATTTCTTACTGTTTATCTCCTTTTCTTGGGATTCTGCAATATTTCTACCATTTTTCTGGTTTTTTTTTTTTTTTTTTTTGCTCTTTAAATTAAAAAAAAAAAAGCTTCAACTTGGATCAGATGACAACCTTTTCACTGGTCTGATGGTCTCAGATGTGGCCAGACCAGGCTCCCATAGTATAATCATCAAGGCATCTAAGACTCTTGCCTCTTCTGCCAAGCACAAAACTTGTAGCCTGGGGGGACATCAGTGTAAGCCAGTTGTGAAAACTCTCTTCACTGAGATATGGCCTCTAGGACTGGCCATCAACCATGCCACCTCACCATGACCCCCATTGCTGTCAGATGTCGCAGGAAGCATAGACAGGCATCCAGCCATTCATGAGTCTGAAAAACTGTTAATCACCTTGAATGAGACCTCTGTGCCATCACCAATGCAGCCCTCACTATGCATTGTCATTCCCAACCCATACATATTTTTTAGACTATTACTTAACTGCCACAGAGTTTGGGAACTCTCCCTCTATTTTTGTGGAGGCTCTAGCAGGAGATTTGGCTGAATTCCCATCTCTCTTTCTCTGGGACATCCTGTTTCTCTGTCCCCTCTTACTCTGTCATGGTTCCCTAAGGAAAAAATGAGGCTTCAAAACCACAAAGTGTTTATACCTCCATACTAAGAGCTTTTTGTTCTTGAGGTTCTTTCTGTATATTTTAGGCTTCCCTTGAACTCACTATGTAGCCCAGGCTGGCCTCAAACTCATGGATCCTCCTGCCTCAACCTCACCAGTGCTGTGATTACAGATGTGCACCACCATACCCAGCTAGTAATTTGAAATCTTATTTTTTATTTTTATTTTGAAAAGAATAAAACCAAAAGAGAAAACACACACAAAAAAAAAAAAAAAAAAAAAACCAAACTGGGGTCATTCAAAACAAAAGGATGGACATAGTACATGATTTAAAACCATGTTACAAGGTGATCTACAATGGTTACCATGATGTCTCTTGTTATCATCAATAGAATTGCCCATGTAATCAGGTACAACAAAATTGTACATAGCATTATGGAACAAAATCAGTAAAAGCAAAACATTGGAGACATTATAGGACTTCAGAAGAGGGTGATAGTCAAACCAGAATGGATATCATAGTGAATCTTACTGTTTTCAGAGTAGTTGCCTATATTATCAGACTTGATACTATCAAACATAACAGATTCAAATAAAATCAGTCAAGACAAGACAGTGATCAAACAAAACAAATTCAAATAAAATCAGTTAAAACAAGGCAGTGAAAGCAATACAGCATTTCAGATTAAGTTAATAGGAAATTTAAAATGGTTACCATAGTATATCCTGCTATCTTTGGAATAGCTGTCTATGCTCTTGAACCTAGTACAAGTAGATAAACTGGAACAGAATATAACCAAACTAAACAGAGCGATGAAAGTAAAATGGGTTTCAAATCATGATACAAGATTAACAATGTCTTCTACCTTCCCTATTTAGACAATTCATCCCCTTTCACTTTCTCAGGGTACATTATACATTTTGTATTCCACTAACTCCTTTAGTTTTTAGATTAGGGAGGCAACCCACTATTTACCTAAGTGGTTCTGAACATTTTTACCCCTGAGCTTGATCTCAAGTTGTACCCATTTATCTACAAGAGCCTCAAGATTCTCCTTCCTTATAGCTGAGTAGTTTTCCATTGTATAAAAGTGTTATATCTTTCCAACCAATCAGAAACAATTTGAAATTTAAAGCATATGCTTATATGTAATTTTCCTACTAACAAAATTATTTAATTTTTTAGCAACTAAAAGTAAACTCTCTTCAGACACATTAATAAATAAATTTGCCTTGTGTTATGACTGGGTGGAAAATGTTCCTCAAAGGGTTCATTTCATTAAATGCTTTGTTGCCAGCTTATAGGTTTTTGGGAAGTGAATGGATCATGAGGGGTATAGTTTCATCAAGTGAAATAATCCATTGATGAGTTCACATCCCAATGGGCTTATAAAGAGATGGGGCCTAATTGGGTAAAGCAGATCACTGGGGACATGGTTATAATCTGTCTGTGGTCCCTTTTACTTTGGCTTTTCCCCTCTCTCTGCTACCTGGGTGCATTAGGTGAATAACTTTCCTCTGCCATGTCCCCTATCCATGATGTTCTTCCCGGCCACAGGCCTAAACCAATGAAGCCAATCAAGCATGAACTGAAACTCCTAAACATTTTCTCCTTTAAGTAGGCTTTCTCAGATGTTTGGTCACAGCAACGCAAAGCTGGGTAATATAACCTCCACCACTGGATCATTATACAAGGCATAAAGCTAAGTACTCAGCAGTCTAGTCTTACTGGGCTGTGACTATCCCATTATCCTTAGCTCTTGCAGCTTGATTTGAGCAGTTTTGTGCCACCATCAGTGTTTCCAGGTTGAACTTAGCCTAAGCTGCTCCTCTCTACTCTATCCAGTATGTCTTTCTTCAAAGCCAGCCCTTGTCAAAGGCCTGCTGGCCTTTCCTTAGAAATGACTCATCTCTATGTTTCAACCTGGAGATAAATTGGCAGTGCCACATGTGGGCTGACAAGTTTGAACTTAGTTTCTTTTATGGTAAGCATAATGGAAATAAGAATTATTTATTATCCCACTGACCAGAAACAACAACAACAAAAGTTTAGTACAGAATGCTTGATGTCAAGCCTGGTACATTCTGTTCTACCAGAAACAAAGAAGTTACCCAACATGACTGTAGTCATGTCAAAAAGACTCATGAGCAACTTTATGAGCTCATACTGGCAAAAATGTTATAACTTGAGCAATAATTACAATAGTGCTTACCTAGATTGAAATATATCAAATATATTTGAAGTTCATAAATTAATTTTAAGAAATCCTTCAAAACTTGTTTGTCACCTTTCTGAAATTCTACATATCAGACAATTATTTTGAATAAGTTGGTTAGTTTCTTTTTATAGAAATATACTGGCTAATTAGTAAAAGAAGTGGGATATCATTATATAATATTATATATCATTATAAAATAGTGGGATATCATTATAATACATTGTTTAATTAACCTGATTCATCATCTTCTCTGGTATTAATTTCCCTTTCTATATAATTTTGCAATACTATCCTATAAAGTTATGTTGATATGGTTAATTAGGACAGATTACACTGGAAATCGAGCCTTATGCACTCATTGTGCAGTAGAAGAGAAAGGCACCAGCTTCTCATGCTCCAGTTTTTCCATGGAACAATGCTGGACTAAGTCAGATGTGTGTGATACACACAGGAAACCATCTCATTGCTGAAGTGCCCTGAACCAAAGGCCCTGAACCAGAGATTGGAAGGATAAAGAGAGGAAAGGGCCTAGAGTACAAAGGCATTGAGTAAAAGTGCAGAAAAAATGCCTTGGCCAAGGTCCCCAAGAAGAGAGTCTTAAGAGAGTGCACCTTGGAATTACCTTAGCTGAGTACCTCATAAGCAGACTTCTGAATGGAGATTCCTGGCTTAGGATTGTACACATGCACAAAAATATGCCTGGCCTGGGAGGCATGACTCCTTGACTATAACTTCCTTCTCATAATGTGGATGGCAGCTGCACCTGGACCCCATGCCATGAAGCCTGCCTGGTAAAGCCTTGTCATTGCCTATAGTAAGGTCTGAAAGTTCACATAGAGATTTTAGCTTAGAAGCTGACTGCTCATCTCCCACTAAAGGAGATGAACTTCAAATACATTTGATATATTTCAAGTTATTTGATTTGGCCAAATAACTTCCTTATAAGTAAAAGTGATGGTAACAGGTAAAGTAAATGCTTACTATTGTATACTGCTGAGATTCTTTGATCCTTGCTTATATAGTATCAGATTACTTAAACAATCTCCATTTTTAAATTCACTGTTGGATCTAGGCAAAAATTATCAATAGCTATTGATATCACAAAAGACACAACTTTTATGATGTGCTTCTTTTATTTTAAAGAGGGTAAAATTAAACACAACAAAACAGAACATAAGAAAGCAATGTAAGAGACATAGATTTCAAAGCAAGACACCATAGATCTTCACTATCTATCATATTATTTTCTTCCAAATAGTTGTCCAAATATTCACATACAGTGAATTCATACAAAACAACATAGTATAAAACTGATCAAAACAGGAGAATGAAGGCATTTTAGGTCTTCAAGACCAGACAATAATAAGTCAACAATGGCTGTCATAGTTTCACTCATTCTCTTCAAAATAGCTGTCCATACCTACATGTATGTTGAAATTAAACAAAACAAAACAGACTAAAATTACTTTGAAGAAAGAGTAATAGTATTGCTGGATTTCACATCATGATGCTATGGAATCAGCACTGGGTACTATAGTGTCTCTTTTTCTTCAAAGTAGTTGTTCATTTCAACATGCATTATATAATCAGTTCTCATAAACTATTTAGAAGTTCTATGCATGCACAAGTCTCTACATGTGTATCTATCCTTTGTGTATTAGAGGAAAAACAAAACAAAGGAAGACAAACCAAAACAAATTCCTAGAAAAACATGAAATGAACAAGTCATATAAAACCACAGTACAAGACATCTACAGTGGTTACTGTGATGTCTCTTGTTATCTTCAATAGAATTGTTTATATCATCAGGCATCGTATAATTGAATATAACAGTACATAAAAATATTAATAAAAACAAAACATTGAAGACATTATAAAACTTCAAAAGCAGGTAATAGTCAAACCAGAGTGGGTTTCCTAGTGAATCTTGTCATCTTCAGTGTAGTTGCCTATACTCTCAGACTTGATACTATCAATCATGACAGCTTTGAATAAAATCAATCAATACAAAACAGCAATCTAACAAACCAGATTCAAATAAGATCAGTCATAATAAGACAGTGTAAGTTTTACAGGGCTTCAGATTAAGTTAATAGGAAATTAAGGATGATTACCATAATAATTCCTGCTATTTTGGGGATAGCTGTCTGTGCCCTCAAATCTAGTACAAGTAGACAAACTGGAACAGAATATAATCCATCTAAATAGAGCAGTAAGAATAATGTGGATTTTGAATCCTTATACACTATTAACAATATCCTCTGCCTCCTTTTTTAGACAATTCCTCCCCTTTCACTCCCACAGGGTGCACTGCACATTTTGATTCCCACCAACTGCCTCAATTTTTAGATTGGGGGAGCAACCTGCTGTTTACCTAAGTGGTTCTGAACCTTCTCACTCCTGGGCTTGATCTCAAGTTGTATTCCTTTACCTACAAAAGCCTCAGTTTTCCTTCATTATAGCTATGTAGTTCTCTGCTGCACAAAAGTATCCTGTCTTTCCAACCTATCTGCAGGTGCTGGTCAAGTTGCCCCTATTTCTCTCTGGTAACCTGTCACATAGAGCATTGTTTTCTCATATTTAACTTTTGGTCCATAAACTCTTTCAGGTTAATTATATTTCCTATACAGAGCATCTTGATGGACTGTATCTCCTGATCTACTCTGCCTGTGTTTCTTTTTGTTAGTGTATCAAGGCCATCTGTGTTAGAGATTATAGCCAACCTTCTCTGCCTCATTTCTGCTATACTATTTTTCTGCCTTTGTTTGTCTGCTTTTGTCCTTCATTCCACTGTCTGCCCCATTCATTGAGGCCTCTCTGCCACTGTTCCTGAAATCCTGGTTTCTCTCTCTCTCTCTCTCTCTCTCTAGAATGTCCTTCAGTATTTTTGTAGGGCTGGATTGGTGGTCATGAATTTTCCCAGTTCTTCTTTGTCTTAGAAGCATCTTGTTTCTCCATTAATTCTGAGATACAGTTTTGCAGGTACATCAATCTGGGTTGGAGGTTATTTTCTTTCAGGGCTTGGAATACTTTGCTCCAAGCTCTTCTTGATTTGATGGTTTTGTGTCGAGAAGTCTGTTGTGATTTTGATGGGTTTTCCTGTATAGGTGATCTGTTTCTTTTCTCTGACCATTTTTAATTTTCTGATCTTGTGATGAATTTCTGGGATCTTGATTATTATACATCTGGGTGTAGCTCTGTGTTGGTTGTAGGTGGCTGGAGTTCTGTATGCCACATACATCTGAATATCATTTCCTTTTCCTATGCTTGGGAAGTTTTCCTTAATTAGAAGTACACACCATCACCTATGAAATAGCCACGCCAAAATTTGTAGGGAGCCATTAAAGCTGGAGATTGATCACATGTGTTGGGCTAATGCAAAGCCAACCCTGCAAACACAGAGAGACTAAAGCAAGCCAAGTAAACAAGCTGTTCCAGCCTCAAGAAGGCAAGGGGCCCAGGCTAGCCAGGCCAACAAAAGTTGCTATGCAGTGGGATTGAAATTGACATCACCTTTCTGAGAGTATAAAAAAATGTGCTACAGTGGTTGTGCAATCCTTTCTCTCCCATCAGGAGAAAGGGCTCTCAGCTTTCATCTCACTTTTTTATTTTCTCATCCTCTCACTGTCCTTCCCCCTAGAACATCTAGAGCTGAAGCCGGTCACTACAAAAAATCAAGCTGGAAATTCATTTGCCTCTAGAGTTGATTAAAAATTTACAGGAAGCCTGTAATATCAGCACTTGGGAGACTGAGGCAGGAAGATCACTGTGAGTTTGTGGCCAACCTATAGTACATAGTGAATTCAAGGCCAATCTGAACTATATAACAAGGCTCTGTCTCAACAAAATAATTTTGCAGAAAGCATATGTGATAGAATGTATAAAGCAATACTGAAATCTAAATCATGAGACACTTTGAGGAGAAATAGTCCAGTTTTTTAAACAAATAATTATGAAGGTGGGAGCAGAGGATGGAGAGGAAGCAAACAGAATTAAAAATTATTTAAACTGGACATGGTGGCACATGCCTATAATCCCAGCACTCAGGAGGGTAAGGCAGGAGGATCGTCACACATTCAAAGCCATCCTGGTCTACATAGTGAGCTCAAAGCCAGCCTGAGCTGCATAGCAAGACCCTGTCTCTAAATAAATAAATAGACTCAAGTGGGAAATATAAGTTGCCATGTACCAGCATTATTTAGATCTCAATAAAAACAAAATATTTTAAAATATGAAATAAGAAGTCTTTTGATATGAATCCTGGATATTTAATATTTTAGGGAGTTATTGCTATTTTAGAAATGATAATAGCTTTGTAGTCGTTGTATTTATTTATTGCAACACAACATATAGTCCTAGAACTTTAAAACCACAAACATATCATGAAATCTCACAACTTAGTGGGCCAGGACCTCGAGCAAGGCTCAGCTAGGTCACCCTTCTGCTTTAGCAGCACCACTTGGTGGTATGCACTTGGCAGATGAGCAGGCCTGGAAGATCCATGATGGTTTTACTTTCACGTCTGGTGCCTTTGAGAGGAAGATTGGAAGGCTGGGTTCGACAGAGCACTTGCATGTGACCTGCTCACTGTAGCACTGCTGGGTTGTCAGATTTCTTATGTGGCATCACAGCTTCTCAAAGAATGTGTCCTAACAAGTCCAGATGGAAGCTTCAAAGACACTAAAAAAGTATCAGAGGGCTACTTCAGCCTTATTCTAATAGTCAAGCAAGTTGCTATGGTCAACTGGGATTCAAGTGAGGAAGATTCAAAGTAAGGGACATGTGGCCACCTGAGAAGTCATACATTATCTATGTCAGTGGTTATGCTTCTAAAAGGAGATGTTTTCTAGAGGTAGATACATCTATAAATACTAACTAAAGTAGTCACAGATTAAAAGATACGTTGCCTGGGATTTACATCACAATATTTGGAGTAGAAAAGAGATAGGGATGTAGATAAAAGCCCAAAACACTATTAGCCAAGAATTTGTCATATTTGGGGCTAGATGATAGGTAACTAAAAGTTCATCACATTATTCTATTTTCATATATGTTTGCCATTTTCCATAAAAAGAGTTATAAAACATTAAAGGGTAAATCATCTTTTAGCAAAAATCTATGTAATATAAAGGATGAGACCACCAGACATACCCCTGGTACTATGTGTATAATATATTTTTACTGGTAGCAAACACTGTGAGAACCTAAATAAAGTAATATTATGGGTAAGTAACTTTGAAACTGAAGGGCAAGGTTTCATGCTGTTAGTTTGCAAATATAGATACATACATGTGATTTAATTTACGAACATCTTATACTTGAAATATTGTCAGTCATTTTCAGTGGCCTATAAAGTGCTTTCAGTGTCTAGTACAGTACAAGCCTCAACTGGCTACTTGATTATGTGGTTTAAAAATATTTAAAGACTTTTAGTGGTCACATCCTTCCAGGAAAACAGTCAACTACTTTTCAGTTAAAAATTAACATGTTCTAATTACCACATTTTCCTTGAGGCACAATACCACAACTGAATTTTTCCTTTCTGTGAGATCTGACATTTACAAAGTCTCTAATTTGAGCCGAACTGAAATTAATAATTAAATGAAAACAAGAATTAGATAATATTCATAGAATTTTTATTTTCCCTAAGCTGTGTGTAGCACTTATTTTCATATTCACTATATATTATTAAACAATCTGCAACTGTAAACAATATAATTCTTGCACTCTATGTGTAAAGATGCAGAGATTAGGCTAACATTTATATTAAAAGTTATCTGATCGAATGTTCCTACTACTAAGTTGGTATCGTACCTTATGTGGCATCCCATATCCACCCAGTACCTGTGCAAGAACATTTGATGCCAACACTTATTACCAGCTTAGAGTGACTGGGGATCCCAGGCAGTAGTTTCTAGGACTCCACGTCTATCTGACAACCATGAAGTGATTCAGAGGAGGAACAGTGTGGGGAGAAGGCTTTGGGGCACTGTACCTACTATCCTCCCTGTCCCAGCATTACCAAGACCCTGCATAGAGAATTCTTTCTCCTGTATTGCTTCCATGTGATGCTGAAGTAGGAAAATACGAGACTAAATTAAACTCATTGCCATAGAACTTTGAGGGAGCTACTCACTCATTCTGTGCCTTAGTTTTATCCTCTATGGATTGTAATCTCGATCCCACATACTACAAGGGACTGTTAGACCATCTAATCTCTAAAACCACTCTGGAAACCTCATTTGTAGTGGGGTTCCATCATTTCCTAAAATGTAGTCAGACACCTTCATTTTTAAATAAGAAAAATATTTCCAATTACAAAGACATGGAAATGACTGCTGGTCACCTACTCAATATGCGTTCTCTCCTTCCGTTCCAACAAAACTAAGATTGTATCCACAGTAACAATGTGCCCAGCTGAAAAGCTATGTTTCCTATCTCCTATTATAGCTAGTTATGAGCTTGTAAATAAGTCTAAGATTATGACAGTTTATTTAGGGATTTGTAGGTAAACAGAAAAACACTAAATAAAAGGGTAAAAATCATTACATTTGGGTCGAGGATTTAGCTCAGTAGCATAGCGCCTGCCTTGCAAATGCATGGTCGTGAGTTCGATCCCAGATACAAAAAAAAAAAAAAAAAAATCATCACATTTTATTGCACTCTCCCTTCATTGTGTGTCTCTGTTAGGCTTACTTTCTTGTATAGATATCAAACTTTGTCCAAAGTGTTCTCAATTATCAAATTTGGAAAAATGTGAAGGATTCATTTATATTAAAATGTTTATAACGAATAGTATTTTAATATTTAAAACTCTTCAAGAAGCTGAGCGTGGTGATGCATCTCTGTAATCCCAGCACTTGGGAGGTGAGACAGAAGGATCACCCCAAGTTCAAGGCCAGCCTGGACTACATAATGAGCTCAAAGCTGGCTCAAACGGTATAGCAAAACTTTGTCTCAAAAAAAAAAAAAAAAAAAACCTCATTAAGCATGGTTGAATTTAAAATAATTTTCCAAACAAAACAAAGAAAATAAAATCTTTATACACAATTACAAAAGGTCAGTAGTGTCTAAAAGTGATAAATAAAGCAAATGCTAATTCCTATTTCATTGCCTGTTTTATTTTTTGTATTAAAGTCTTATTACTAAAAATGGTAATGATAACAAAACATTAATGAACTATATAGCCTTTAATGCATATATGTATTACTACTTGTTGCAAAATAATAAAACCATATTTTGAACTTATAATCTCCTTCCTTTTGACACCTAAAATTAAAAATAACTAAGTGGTATTTTCTATGCTTACTATAGTTCAGCCTAAAGAGAAAAATGACAATCAGTGAGGCAAAAGAATTGTTCAGGAAAGGATCAGTGTTGTGTTTTTCGAAACCATGCTCCATTTTTCCTAAATCCTCCCAGATGTACAGAGTATTCTGGGCTTATTATGTAGGAAAAGAAGTATGGCATTGTGAACTCTGCAAAAATCTCATTGGATATCCTGAAAGAACATTTCCAGGCCTATTTTACGATCTTCTTGGGAGACTACTTAACTCTCACTTAATATGAAAAGGTGAAAAATAGAAAGCTATTCTTATTTTTAAAAGTTGATCTTAAAAGTATCACTGTCAAGCAATAGGCTGTCTTTTAGAAGAAGACAAAGGGAAACCCACCTATAAATCAAGGGCAGTATTTTTAGTTGTCCAATGAGCTAATCAGTTTTACTGCCTGAGTATAATTCTAAGCACAGTAGCAGATAAATATATAGAACATTGCCAAATGAAGTCATGCTCTGTGTGTAATTATTTTTAGCTAGGCATTTAACATCTTTCCCTTATCATATAAATGTACTATAGTTTAAAGAAACCTGACAGTATAATATTGAGTGGGAAGGCCTTCCCTAGTATAAAATTAGTACCAACATAAAAACCTCTAATATTTGCAAGTGTGCAGGTGGAAACCCTATAAAAAATTAAGTTATCTTACTTAAAATAACAACTTTTAGTTTCCAGATATATATACTAATGCCATTATAAATGATTATAATTGGTCCTTTCTGTCAATATAGTCAGCAGTGTTGTTTTTTTTTTTCCTCCGTGAGCCTGCTGTATTGTTCTATGGAGGTTGACCTTTTTTTGCCACTGTGGCAGTTTATCCTAATTGTGCTCCCATGTACCCTTGCACTTAGGTTGATCATAAGACTGAATTCTATCTCTGGAATGTGGAGTTGGGCCTCCATTGTACCTTCTTTATTGCTTTATAGTCATCACATGGCAAAGCATCATGAAAATCCCAGCCACAGTTAAAAGAGCCCGAGTCCCCAAATCACCCCAAGAAGTAAAGTCATACCCAGTCAGGAACCTCTCATTTGACAGCTGTATGAGCAAAAAAAAAAAGTTAAGCCTCTGTGATTTTACATTTTATTTGTTAGAGCAACAAGAGCTATTCTAATATAGTGAACTAATCTAAGTAGTATTCCACTCTACTGGATGAAATACACTCACATATACACTCTATACATAAAAAGATTCTAATAATGTGCACACACAGATGCTTTGCTTTTTAAATGAGATGGCAAAATCCCATCCGTTCTGGAATACAATTTGACAGTATATATCAAAACTCTTAATCATATATTTACTTACTTTTGTTTAATTATGTGATTACCTTGCCTTATTCCTAGCAGTTTAACCTAAGTAAACAATATCCACTAAATGCATATTTAAATCCAATTATGTTCAATGTAGCATTTTTTTATATTAGGAAAAAAATCAAGTATAATAATGATTCATGAATGATTAAAATGCACTTTGGTACTTTAGGCAATAGCATCTAAATAGTTAAAATAGTATAGAATAGTGCTGCATGACATAGGAAAATGGTAATGATGTTATTAAATGAAAACAGAAAGAGATGATACAACCGGTATAATTTGACCCAATTATTTTTTAAAGTGTAGGTTTTTTGTGTCTTATATATGTATTCTTTTAATTTTCAAAAACACTGAAAAAATACACCAAAATTTGTCATAAATTATGTATAGGTAATGTCATTAAAAGTCATTTTAAAATTCTGTTGTATTTTCCAAATTTTCTTTAGTGAATATGTATATTTTTGTTGTACACATTTTGTGTGTATGCATACTATGTATACACAGCTATATATTTATATGTATGCATATATACACACATATACATATCAAAGTGTGAGCCTTCTTTGAAACAGGCTTTCTTGTAGAGTATAAAATGAAGATACTAGGTCCCTGGTGATTGTATGGAAATATGAGAAAGTGGTTCACTGAGAAGTTAAGAGAGAGAAAGGTGTATCAGGTAGAACCCATTTCACCCTAATGGATTCTGAAGAGAACATTAGAGGGCATTAACAGAATAGTAAGTGGTTGGGGGGAGGGTTGTGTGTTTGTTTGGTTTTTGGTTTTTGTTTTGTTTTGTTTGGTCTTTCTGAGAAATGGTTTTGCTATGCAGTTCAGGCTGGCCTTGAATTTACTTTAAAGCTGAGGTGGGCCTTAAACTCGCAGTGATCTTCCTGCTTCAGCCTCCTGAGTGCTGGGATTACAGGCATGCACTGCCATGCCCAGCTCAGTGTGTTTTGAACTTCAGGGTTTGAAAATGAATCCCCGTAGAACTCCCATAGTGGTTTTGCCCTAACATGCACATAAATTATTCCCATCTTAACTACTATTTCACAATACTGCAAATCCATGCCCACACCCAAGAGACAAATGTCATCCTGGCAACTACGTACTTTGTATTTTTAATGTGCCCCTAATTCCTGACTCTTTGTTTTTCTGTTCTCTTTCTTTTTTCCTATTTTATAATAATATTTTGTAAGTCATTTAAGGCTTGAACTTTCCTAACTCTAGCTTTTTTTTCAAATTGATCATGGTGTGGAGAACATCATTACACCTCTAGAAATTTTGACTGTTTCCCTTATTCGGTGAGTTGGATCAGGATTTTGTCCTACTTCAAGGTTTGGAGATTCTGTGGTGATGAATCACCATGTGAAACTGAAGATTCACCCAAGGTCCTTTCTCCCAGACCTCTGTTTCTTAACCTAAAAAAAAAAAAAAATCTAATGGCCAAAGGAGCTGAGTCATCTTCCTTCCATTCATCTGTTCTTCCCTCTTTTCTATAACCATTAAAAAAATGTTTAAAGCATCTCTTTACAAATCTTGCTCCAGGTGTGGTGGCACATACCTGAAATCCCAGCACTTTGGGGGCTGAGGCAAGAGGATCATCACAAATTTGAGGCCAGCCTAGGCTACATAATGAGTTCAAAACTAACCTAAACTACATAGAGACCCTGTCTCAACAAAACAAAGACCCTAAATACTGTATTTTGCATAGTTTTTAGTTTGGTTGTGTTTTTATTATTGTGATCCAAAAGTAAGCTTTATATATTCTAGATCTATATACCTTATCTGATACAGGTCATCTTTTTACTTTCTTTATGGAGTTATTTGGGCACAAAAGTTTTATATTTTTAAAAATTTCATTAACCTGACTAGGTGTGTGGTACATGCCTGTAATAACAGCACTTGGGAGACTGAGGCAGATGAATTTGAGGCTAGCCTGGGCTATATAGTGAGTTTAAGGCCAGCCTGGACTACATAATGAGACCCTGTCTCAAAAAACAAAACAAAACAAAACAAAACAAAACAAAACACATTTTTCTCTTGTTGCTTATAGTTTAGGCATCTTACATAAGAAATAATTGGCTAATCCAAGGTCATAAAGAATAATGTTTATGCTTTCTTCTAAGAATTTAGTAGTTTTGTAAACTACATTTACAACTTTAACCTTTTTGAGTTAATTTTTGTATATAGTGTAAAGTAGGGTGTTATGGTTTGTGTCTAGGTGGTCCCCCAAGCTTCATGCAGTCATGGAGGTGGCTGAATCTAGCATTTGTGATTGGTTTGTTGTCTAGCACTATGATTGGCAGTGTGAGTGCTAAACCCACCCAGGGATGGAGCCAGCATACATTATAAGGGAGGGAAGAAATCCTGTTTCTTTCCCCATTTGTGTCCTTTCACTCTTGCCTCTTGCAGCTGCACGGACAGCTGCCCCTTAGCCATGCCACCTTGCCTTGGAGCCAGCTGAGTATGGACTGAAACCTTCAAAAACTAGTAAACCTTTCCTTCCTTCATGTTGGGCATCAGATATTTTGTCTCAACAACAAGAGAAAAGTAATCAACACATAGAGAGGCCTATTTCATTCCATTGCATTTCAATACCCAGTTGCACCAACACCATTTGTTTAAAAGCACATTTTTATGTTTAAATTTCTGTTAATAATTTATTGGCCTATATCCTCTCTCTGTTGTCCAGGAAACATCATTTAATTTCTCTTTGAATCTCCTGAAATCATTTCTCTAAGAGTGCTGCTTTTGTCTTGTTTTTATCTCAGTACACTGGAGAGGGTCATGAGACTAACTTAGTGAGTCATAGCCAGCAGATTAAAAAATAAAATAGAAAAATGTCAGATGGCTCGACTGTAGTTAGGATAGATGCTATGTTGCTGAAACTTAGTTTTGTGAGTATGTGTGAGCACATTCACATGTACTTATTTATGTATGTATACATGTGAGGATTAAAATGAGATGGAAAGTGTATTTCTCACATGCTACAATGTGTTCATTTACAAACAAATTTGGAGAACATTGACCTGGAGTACAGTATCTCCCTCCAACTAAGTAATAAATAAATGGGTAAAGGGAACTACCAAAACCTGATTTTTCATTGCCTGTAGGTATTTTGCTTTCTCTAGGAATGCGCCTGTTGGGTAAACATAGTATGAAACTGGAGTTCAAATATCAAGAGTCTCGGTTACGTCACTTTCCAAATTTAGAGTACAGTGGACAGTTTTGGGCAGGATTCAATTTGTCTTTCATCTCCACCATTTTCAGGCGATAATAAAGATTTTTTAAAATGCTTTTTCCCAATGGGGATATTGTTTTTCTTCTGGTAACTGGAGGAGTATAATTTCAATTTTAAATAGATAGTTTGAGATACAAAGTTGGCTTCCATGATTTGTAGGGCAAATCTTGTCAATTCTCTGGTCTGGATGCACCTTTCTAACAATCAACTTCCCCTTAAAAGAGACCAATGTGAAATTGTCTAAAGGAGATACATATATAGAAGCATAATTATAGAAAGATACATATATAGAAAACATAATTATAGATACATATATAGAAATATTTCAGACAAAATAGTGCTATCATTTTATTTATCTAGTGATATTTGATAGAAGATAAACAAAGTAGAATGATTACTAAATCTGTAGGAGTACATTACAATCATTAATATTTTAATTAAGAGATATGTTAATGTTGTGGTTTGTGTTCCTGTGGCCCTGCCCTAAGCCTCATGCAATCCTAGATGAGACCAAATCTAGCATTTGTGATTGGTTCACTGTCTAGCTCTCAGATTGGTAGTGTGAATGTTTCACCTGCCCAGGGGTTGAGCCAGGATATGATGTCAGGATGTGAAGAAGGTGTGTCTCTCTCTTTCTGTTTTCACTTTTGCTGTCTGCAGGGGCCATGAAGGGCTGTCCCGCCATACTATGCTGCCTTGAAGCCAACTGAGTATGGACTAAAACCCTCAAGAACTGTAAGAAATAAACTTTTCTTTCCCTAACTTTGGACATCAAGTATTTTGTCTCAACAACAAATGAAAAGTGACTAAGACAGCTAATATACAGTCTATGACATTTGGTATAGACTGCTTAAATGCATGCATCTTAGTATTCTATCAATAAACTCTGTTAAGAATCAATCAGAATGAATCAAAAATGAGGGCAAAGCATATGTCACAATCTAAGACTTTAATTAGAATGCAAAATTCAGACTTTCAAAGGCATGTGGAGAGTTGCCTAAGGTTACATACCCTACCAATGAAGGCAAAAGGGTAAAGCTGAAAACTACATTGTCAGACTCCTTTCCAGTTCTCTTACTTAGTATTCTCTGCTCCTTTCCTTAAATCCAACAAGAAACTACTTCAATAAAGTCTCAGTTATTCACTTCTAATTCATTCCTTGAGAATGAACTGAATGACAGTTTTGTGTTGGGCAGTCTTCTAATAGCAAAGTCCTTGCCTTCACGAAGCTCATTTTGAGGAGGTGACCAAAAAATGAACTGCTTGTAAAAAGCAATAATGAAGATCTTGTAATGAATAACAGTAATGGAGCATGACTTTCACTTTTTGGTTAATAGGAATTTATGAACATGGTTACAATTTCATAAATAGAAAATATAAATGGTGTATGAAAGTCTCAATCCCAGTTGGACTCATTTTCCTCCCTTCTAGGTGTTTAACTGCTCCCAAAGATTAGAAGACATTAAGATTTAGTTTCTTGCCTGCACTGGGGGCTACTTAGTATCCATGAATTGAAAAATTTAAGGAGGGAAATTATATCATAGGCCACAGAATCCCTCAGAGTTGCTTGAACCAAACTGTCTCTGTGATTAGATTTACTATGTTTTAAATTTCTCCTGAAAGAAAAACATTTGAAAAAAAGAAAAAAGAAAAAAAATTGAAAAAAAATAACCTGGGGTTGGGAATTTATCTCAGCAGCATAAGCACCAACCTGACAAGCATTAGGTTGTAAGTTCGATCCCCAGTACCACACACACACACACAAAAAAAAAAAATCCAGCTAACCCCTATCCATGTTCATTCTACAGTCCATTTAGGAAGAGGGAAATAACTATTTGGAGACACTGTTGTTTAAAGGCATGGTAAATAGCACCCCTTAGAAAAAGAACAATTTCAAAAGACATAGAAAAATTTCAGCACCAAAAGAAACAATGAAGCAAACAAAAACAATTCAGGAGCTACTTCAAATCGAGCAATTCCAGAGGCAGAGAGATTTGCTCTGTCAGGCCCAGAAACACCGTCCTGGAGTGCAACTGCTTTCCTAAAAGGCTGATGAGTGACCTAGAAACCATGAAGCAGACCAAAGTTCAGCATTTGGTTGCAAAAGCAGACTTACTTACCTTTTGCAGGGCTAAAAATCACTGAGGTTAACATGGTAAATATTTTATACAGAATTTGCTAGCAACAATCTTGGAATTTACATAGAAATAAA
Source organism: Hydrochoerus hydrochaeris (assembly GCA_004027455.1). Classification (NCBI taxonomy): domain Eukaryota; kingdom Metazoa; phylum Chordata; class Mammalia; order Rodentia; family Hydrochaeridae; genus Hydrochoerus; species Hydrochoerus hydrochaeris. The sequence continues at coordinate 217,111 of PVLA01002332.1, read as the reverse complement.
TTTTTATTTCTAAAAAAAATCCAAAAATAATTTATTGGATAGAAATTACTTAAATTTGCCAAAAATGGTGGAAACATGCCTGTAATTCCAGCACTTGTGAGGCTGAGCAGGAAGATTGCTGTGAGTTCAAGGCTAGAATGTGAGCTCAAGGACAACCTAAACTGCATAGTGAAACTCTGTCTCAAAAAGGAAAAAAAAGATTTTTTTGTTTATAGGAAGAAATAACATTATTAATACCTTCCTCAGAGATATGACTCACCTTGCTGAATAGATAGGTACTTAACATAGTACTTGGCACAAGAATAATGAATCAATAACTTTTACCATTCATGATGACTTCAATAGCAAAAATAAAATAGATTCCCAGTGGTGGAGCTGGATTCTTCAAGTTGCTCAAAACTACTCTGGGAAGGGTTTCTGAAAACCTCACAAAACCACAAACGTATAATTTCAGGCAGATTTTTCCCTCACAAATAAGTATAACATAAGAAATAACAATTTTAGTGCACATAAACCAAGGCCATTATAGAGCATTTCTGATGTCAAAATTAACTTTAATGCATAATAAACAAAAAATTTTTAGAATAAACAAATTTTAGTGTGAGGAATTTCCATTATTTCAAGTTGTGTGCATAGAGGGAGACTTCAATATTATGTTTTCCCTTTTTATTGTTTTATTTTGTTTTTGTCATTAGTGCATGCTTGCAGCACATAATAATTACATTCCTTGTGGGGAGTTGATACATGTACATAAGATATCTTAATTACTTTTTTACGCTCTTCCTTCTTTCTTCCTCCCCCTTTCCTCTGTCTTCTGATCTCCTTGATGAGTGTAAAATATATAACTGCAATGTTTATCCAAAGGTATTCAGTATCACAGAGAGGTTATTGTAAGAAACAAGGCACAGGGGAATGTATTATAGTATTTCAAGATATATAGTCTAAGTAAAGAAGGAAATAGTATGCACTGTAAAACCTGAAACTCAGAGTTTAAATAACCAGAATTTCTTTTACAGCAGTGAAGCCCATAAAAAGATAAATTTTATTTGCAAAGAAACCTGTAGATGAGTGCAAAATGATGAAAAACGGACACCACCACTCCTTCTCCCAAAATATTTGCTGTGATGGGAAAGGTGAATACGAAAACATGATAGGAAAACTCCTTATCTACTGCTTAGGCCAAAGTAGATTTCTAATGAAGATTTATGAGTGCACCTGCAGGATTTGGGTTCACACATTTATGCTTCTGTCTCTGGGAGTTAGACAAAATCTCCACCTAGGGAACTTAACTTCAGATTCCACACATAACACTAGACCTCTAGTCACGTACTTGTCCAAAGATCATCCCAGAGCAATAAAGTTTTACTGCTTTGATTCCACTGTCAGGAACTGGGAGGGAAAATATTTGGGTTTGCTTTTAGTTTTATTGGAAAGAGGGATTTCTTTTAGCTTATGGTTCATGCTTAAATCTTTAGTTACTCCTATTTCAATTATCAAGATGGGATGTAAATATGTAACTCACATGACAGTGGATTATACTCATGGGATAAGGTCCTACAAACCTTATATAATTTAAAACTTGCCTTATTCTATACAGTTTGTTTCTCCAGGAAAATAAATAGTGTAAGGAATATCATGCTCGTAACACATAAGCCTATAACACTGTATATCATATCCTAGACCAAACGTTGCTCTTAAAAACTGATATGGCTTCAATACGGTTTGTACTTGCCAAAATTTATGTGGTGGCTTAATACTCAATGTGGTGATGTTGGAAAGTGATACTCTTAGAAACTGTTGGGATTAATAAAGTGTTGGGATTAAGAGGGATTAATATTTTTCTCAATGAAGCAAATTCTCACTTGGTTGGGACTAGACTGGTTGTTGCTACAGTGAGTTGTTATAAAGGAGCCCAACCTGCATGCTTAGTTTCTCTTTGCACATGCCTGCTTCTTCTTCTGTTTGTCATTTTGTGGCATAGCAAGTAAGACAGAGGTGGATGTCATTTAGAATTTTTAGTCACATAAATAATGAATGCAGTAAAACACTTTTTTTTATATGTGAAGCATTCTGTTACAGCAAAACAAAACAGACTGAGACATACCTTTTCATTTGGGAATTATTCTAGATTTCCAGAAAGTCATAAAGATAATATACAGAGTTTTCATACACACTTACCCAGTTTTGCCTATCACTAACATCTTAACATTACTAAAGTACATTTGTCAAAACTCAGAAACCAACACTGGTGCTACTAACTGACCTCAAGATTTTGTTTGGATTTCAGTAGTTTTTCCATGATTGTGCCCTTTTTTGTTGTTGCTGCTGCAGAGTCCAATCCAACTTAAGTCCTTCTTAGTTTGGGAAGGATTCATATTATTTGGAAATTATACAAATGAATAGACTTTTCTTACCATTCTGTTTCAAATTTTTAAAATACAAATTAATATGAAAAAGAAGTACACTATGTATCCAAAGACTTCCCATCAGTTTTATTTATTTTTTTGTTATCTGTATTTTAAAGAGACTAAAACCAAGCAAAATATACAGAATAAAGCCAATTAAAACAAAGCAGTGTAAGTGATACAGGACTTCAAAACAAGATAATAGGAAATCAACAATGGTCAACACAGTGCCTCTTGTTGTCTTCTAAATAGATGCCTATACCTTCAGACGTAATAAAAATCAAACAAAACAGAATGGAATAGAATGAATAAAAAAACAATGAATGCAACAAAGGACTTCAAAGTAAATCCAAAATATGTATCATAATATATCTTGTTATCTTTGAAATAGCTGCACATGCCATCAGACATAATAAAATCAAACAAGACAAAATAGAATAAAACCCAACCGAACAAAACAGTGAAAATGACGCAGGGCCTCAAAACAAGACAATAAGGAATTAACAATGGCTGCCACCTTCAGAAAGAGGTCCCCCATAGATGCTACACTGCGTATTGTTATCTTCTGAATAGATGATCAGACTACCAGCTTAAGGCCTGCAAAGTCAATGAAACACTAAACACTATGAGCATTAAGTTGTATTTTACCTCAGTAGCTATCATTGCAGCCTGTGTTTCTCCAGATCACCCAGTTGCTTACCAGTGAACCTTGGCTCTTCTTGTCTCTCAACCTGAGTGCTGGAAGGGGCTGGCATCTGGTTCTCCTCACAGCAGCCTGCACATGGTGCTGACTTTCAGGGAGGACTCAGCTTCTTGTTGGCTTCTTGTTCTCTTCCTGAAAGTTTACAAGTGGTGCTGACTCATGGGAAAGGGCTGGCATCTGGTTCTCCCTCCAGCAGCCTGCACACGGTGCTGACTCACAGGGGGCTTGGTTTCTTGTTTTCCTCCACTGCAGTCTGTGAATGGTGCTGCCTCATGGGAAAAGGCCAGCAACTGGTTCTCCCCTCCAGAGACCCATATGGCACTGACTCGCAGGGAGGGCTTCTTCTCATGTGTATTAACACAAGAATGACTGAAGAGTTAACTGTCTGCAGTGATGTCAGACAGTGGTGTCTAATTAGAATGCAGAGGAAAAGATAGGTGTGCATTTTATACTGGGTTTCAGCTGAAGATGTCATTTGAAGAAAATCACTGGTAATGAAAATCCAGGAAAAATATTCACAATAATTTGTTATTAAAGAAAAAAACACTCAAAAAATCTCCTAGGTCCGGAGATGTAGCTCAGTGGTACAGGCGCCTACCTGGCAAGTTCAAGGTCCTGAATTCAATTTCTGGTACCAAAAAAAGAAAAGAAAAAGCTTCTAGTCAAGCATCATGTTTTATATAGTTTAAATCTTTTACTACCAAAAAATATGCTTACTGTTATTATAATATAAAGTCTATAAAGCAATAGAAAAGTGGGCTGAGAGTATAGTCAACCTATAGCTAATAATCATGAAGATACTCAGATTCATTTTTAAAGAAATGCAAAGTACACTTAATTTAAATTTTTAAACCTGTGTTAATATTACACAGCATGAGTGTTCTCATGCATTGTGTATGGGACTAAAACTTCACACAGTTTTTTTTAAATGATGATATGACAATTTGTATGTTTCAATTATCTATTACTAATTAATAATTCACTCCAAAGTGTAGTGGAGACCAGTAGCTTAACTGGGGCTAGAACAGAAGGCTTCCTTTCTTCTTCACATGGTCTTTCCATCTGGCCTCTCATCATTTAGGAGCCCTGCTCAAGGATCTTTCATGTTGATTAGGTTCCAAGAAAGCAAAACTGGAATCTGTTAGATCTCTCAGGGAACAGATTTGGAAGCAATAGAAGGCAGGGAGACGTATATAAAAGCTTATGAGGGCCAACTGTGCACATCTCTTCCCCATTCCATGGTCAGTGATGCCACCCTGGTAGTTTAAAATAAGTTACAGTGGGAGTCTTTATGCTGTAAATATATGTAAGAGACATAAATTAGGGCTTTTACTTTTTTCCCCACAGGGCTGGTTTTCTAGAATATTGCTGCCTGACATATCACTTCTGCTGTATTTTGTCTCAGCAAATTACAGTGCCAGCCAAGAGTCAATGCAAGAGGAAAAACATTCTATCTTTTGTTCAGAAGAACTGCAAAAAATTGGTGTTCATCTTGAATCCACTATAGACTTTCCTCTGGCCACTATTGTTTACAGTCTTGATATGTGCTCTCCCCTTCCCAGTGTATAGCACAGTGTCGTCTTAGTAAAGGGTCAAGCTTGAAGTTCAATATTTCACCATCAGTGCCATGTTGAGATGTGAAAGCAGCTCCTCTGGTATTCTTTATCTGTATCTGGAGACCTATAAATTGTTTTCTGAGACCTTTTCCCAATCCTTCCAACTTCCTCACCCCCTCTGGTCATGCAGTGGTGGGGAAGAGCCAGGAAAACCACAATAGGCACTGTGGTAATTCTAAAATCTGCCTGGGCTTAATAATGTCACCTTATTATAAAACCAGTGGTTCTGTTTCTAGGAATACCAGCCAAGAATAGCTACAATATATTCACTGTAGGGTTAATTACATAGGAAACAGCCTATATATGCAAAAGTAAGCAATAAATGAATTTATGGTATACCTATATAGCAATGCTATCTAACTGTTAAAAGTTCTGTAAGACAACTATTTATTTATTCTATCTTCTCAAAACATACTTATTGAGCTTCTAATATGTGCAAAGTATTGTGTTGGACTGTGAAAATTCAGTAAAGAACAGATATAATCTCTGGCTTCAAAGGTTTTAGAAACCACAGATGTGAGAGTGACATTAAACAACTGACTAATTGACTTATTTGACTGATTATAAAAGTGATAATCACTATTGTTGTAGGCAGCTGAGTTAGATAGATATATAATAGGCAATCAGATAGGCTGGGCCCTCAAAGGAGTGAGTTCGTAAAACCTTGCAATTGTGGGGAAGGCAAACACCTCCTGCTGTGGGCCAGACCTCAAGACAAAAGATAAAACAAATACACCCACATACTTCTCATAAGCATCAGGGATTGATATTCTAAATACATATCAGCTCACCTTGAGGAAGCCAGGAGTCACTAACCCAGCCCCCTACAGGAGAGGCCCTGTTTTATATTCATGCCCCCTTGCTATTTGCTACATGACTTGCTTTCTCATTTGATCCTGATTTAATCAATTTTACCTGAGCAGTTATACTCATAATCTTATTGATTGACCATCGTTCTGTCCCACCTCATGCCCTCCTTGTGATTTCCCATTTTTCTCCACCTCAGACCCTCCTCACCTTGTGATTTTGCTCTATAAAAATCCCTAGAAAAGGCAGGGTACTTGGCAACCACTCAGGACATCTTCGGTCTCTCAGACAGAAGCTTTATTTCTCTCAATAAATATATTCTGCTCTTAACCTCCGTTGTTCCTAAAATTCATTCTTCAATTTTAGAGAATACTAACTCCCACCAGACATCTAGTAGATTGGGAGTTTCTTTCCCCCGTATTACTATGAGGGAAAATTTTTGAGTGCCATTAAATCATCAAGGAATCTAACCCACTGGGGGGTGATTTAGGGGAAGAGGCAAGATATAAAGGCAAAGAAGGGGGATAGAAACTATTATGCACAGTGGACAGAAGAAGGGTTTTAAACATGCATTAATTTACTGAAAGATTGTGATCTGTAGACTTAAGTATAATATGCTAATTAGACACCCAAACTGAGATGCCAGAGAGTATTTAGATGTACAGACTGCGAATCTGGAAAAGGTGGTTTGGATATGTACATTTGGGAATTGTAGTCAATAGAGTGAACAGTGATATAAGAAGAAAATCAAAGAGTGGAGCACCGTGGTTAGCAAGAGAGAAGGGTTTCAAGAAGTAGAGGGTGGTTGGTCCCTTAGGTACTGAGGTACTGAGTAAAATGAAGGCAGAAGAGTGGCCATTCCCTTTAGTGATATGGAGGTAACTGAATCTTCTAGAAGGTTCAGATGTAGTGAGGAGAAAAAGTCCACATGAAATGAATTCAGAAAAGAAAAGAAGGGATATCATGGGGAAAGCCATTCATCTGATAAGTTGTGCTGCGAAAAAGCAGGAGAAATGGGCACCAGCTAGATAGGAATAGAGATAAATAGTATGTTTATTTGCCAATGAAAATAAACCCCCCCCCAGAGAGGGGAAATTGTAATGTGAGAGATAAGGGTCTATTTACAGAAATAAAATCCTTGAGAAGGTGAAAAAAGGTTGAGATCTAGAGCAGAGCTTGGAGCAGAGCCACTTCCTCTTACAGTACCAAGAGGAAAGACAAAGTGGGCCTGATTCTGCTGACTGGATAGATGAGATAGTATCTGTTTCCCATGAAGCATGAATCAAGGGCATCAGTAAGAAAGAGAGGAAGGGTTGATTAGAAATATGCTGGAACAATTGCCCCCCTATTCTTCACACCTCAGGTGGATTATACTATTTTGAAAATAATACTTGTACACCACACTCCCATTCACTCAATGAACTCTACGGTTTCTCAGTGTCCCAAACAAGACAGAGTCCAGGGGAGCCACAGTAGTTATGAAAAAGAGGGGTATATCAATCAGAATGGATTTATGGAGGAACTTGATGTAGAAGCCTTAGGAGGATTTAACAACTATTTGTGAAAATTCATTTCCTTAATCAACTTTGTGCTACTACAACAAAATAATTGAGCCTGGGTGCTTTATAAAGAAAGGAGGTTATAACCCACAGTTTTGGTGGTTGAAAGTCCAAGATAAGATGACCTCATTGGGTCAGTCTCTGGTGAAGTTCCCCTTGGTTATCTCAAAACATGGTGGAAAAGCCAAAAAAGAACTGGTTGCATGCAGAACGGGACAACCACATGGGGTGGCCTCATTTCACAACCCACAGCAGTAAGAATTACCTGAGGTTCCACCAAAACTGCATTATTTTTTTTTTCCTGAGGGCAGCATCCCTGATGATCTAATTATCTCCTACTAGGTTTTGTCTCTTAAAGATTTTACCACCTCTTACATCACCACACTGGGAATGAAGCTTCCAAAGCACAAATCTTTGAGAAATGTAACTCATATCAAGCTATAGCCCTGGGAAACTTATAGTGAACAGAAATGCATTGGAAGTCCAATAATGAGGTGCCAACATCTGATGAGGGCTTCTTGGTTTGTAATCATGGAGTAAAAAACAAAAGAGGGCAGGGCAAGAAGGTGGAAAGGAAGTTAGGGAAGAAGAAAGAGAGACAAAGGAGGTCTAACTCACTCTTTTATGTTGGCACCTATCTCACCCCTGGGAGTAGAGTCCTCATGGCTTAATCATTTCTTTAAGGCCTCTCCCCTTAATACTGTTACAGAGGCAAAAAAAAGTAGCGACAGCAGCACTGGACAAAATGAACATTCAAAGCACAGCATCCATCAATGTCAACACAGAAATCAAGAAAATTCCTAAGTCATAGATGTGTGTCAAAATCCGATTTAAAGTCAAGCATCATAGAATTAACAGAGACCCAATGCTATGTATGATAATCGCTGCATTAAGTCTTTTCTCTAAATATTAGAAAAAATACTAAATAATTTAATGATGCATTTAATGACCAAAGTAGATGACACATGAACAAACTCTTATGAGATAAAAATCAATGTGATAAAGTGCATTATACTCCTGAAAATTTTGTAAACTAAATTGACAGGAAGAATTAGTATTCCTGGGAGTATTTTTTTCAGAAGCTATTACAAAAAAATGAAATTTGAGGCAAGCTTTTGGGTCATCTCTGCTCTATATTTAGAATCTTCAAACAATCAAAACTCTCAGTACTTTGTCACCAAGAGAAGAATGAAATGGGGTTATCACCTCTTTCACTGCTGTTTTTTCTTTTTCATTAAACACATGGAGTTTTTGTAATGGGTCAGATACCACCCTAAGGTTTAAAATAGACAGCATTATTTTCCAATGGAATTAAAAGATACTATGTTCATTCAAAATGCAAGTAATATTATTTATAATTTTATACAAAACTTTAAAGAGCAGACATTTATCAAGCACTTATATATCAAGTATTATACTTTTGTGCATGATTTTAAGTAATCTTCAAAATATCTAAAACACCTTATGAGAAAGCTACTATTATTCCTAGATTTTTCAGGAGAGGGAAGTGTGGTTCATCAAATCCAATTTAATGAAAACTGATTTTTACAAGTATTGCATAACTGTTCTGTATCAAGCAAATAACTATATTCAGAGGATGCAAAAAATGAGTCAGGTCTTCAGCTCACAGTCCTCAGGAAGAGAGAGAAGAACGAACAGATGAACTGCATTTCCATGAAGCATGTTTTGTGAGATGAATAATTATGTCTGCTTGGAAGATCAAACAGCTTCCCAAAGTGGCATCCAGGGGAGATGAAGGATGTGTAGCTGTGGGGAGAGAGAAAGGTAAAGCAGGTGGAAATGCGTACAGCTGGCATATGGCCTTGTCTTACAGGAAACTGAGACTTCAGTGCAGTCTGTATAGAAAGTACAAGTGGGAAATAAGACTGGAAAAATTATAGAAAGAAACCTAAAATACAAGCAAACCAATAAGTAAATAAAACAGTGGTGATAGAAAACTAAAAAGCAAACTCTTGGAGGAAAGGACAGCAAGTGGGGGATTTGAGGGGGTGTAATACAGGGACAAAAATGATCAAGGTTTGTTATATGCATGTATCAGTTCCTCAAAATGAACATCACTGTTCTGCCCTGCAAACATACACTGGTAAAACAATTACAGGCAGAGCAGATTATGGGGTTCTTGTTTGAAGGTGTCAAGTTTGAAATTCTATAGCTACCATATGGCATCAGAGACTTATACTCACAGAGTGATATGATCAACTCAGGTTTCAGGAGGATAATTCTAGCACTAGTTTGTGATGCCTATAGGAAATGAGAGATGGGAGAACTGGAGAAACCTGGAGAAAGCTGATATCTAGCCACAAAAGGATGAAAGCCTGAAGTGAGATACTACTAATGAAGGGAAGAGCAAAGAAGCCACATGTCTGATGTGTTTCTGAGCAAAAATACTGAATTTTGAAACTTAGTTATCTAAATTTGTCACAATATGCCTATATCTATGGATTGAAGCTGACAATATCAGATGAAACTAGAGGATCTGCAACTAAGCAAACAACTAGTTATACCTCAAAATCTGAGGGAGATTGGTTATAGGACCCATTCATATACCTAAATATGCAGCTGCTCAAATTCCTTATGCAAAATGATACAGTATTTGCATATAATCTAAACACATTGCCCCATTTCTTTAAATCATCCCTAGATGACTTGCAATGTCTAATTCAATGTAAATGGTATATACATGGTTGTATGTTATTGTTGCCTTAGTTACTTTTTTCATTGCTGAGAAAAATAACACTCAAAGTTAAAAGGGAGAAGATTTATTTGTCACAGTTGCAGAGGTTTCAGTTCATAATTGGCTGGCTCCAAGGCAGAGTGACATAGCAAAGAAGAATAGTTCATGGTATCCACAAGGTAGGAAAGTAAGGAAGAGACAAGACTCTTTTTGTCCCTTATATTGTATGCAGGCTACCTGCCTAAGGACAGGCATTGCACTCACATTCTTAATCCTAGGCAGAACTTTGCCAAACCAGTCAGTGAACTGATTTATTATCCTTAATCCCAGCATTATACACTCTAGATTCAGCCACCTCTGAAAAGACCCCTATCTAAGACTGCATGGGGCTTTGGAGGGACATCTAGACACAAACTAAAACATTTGTTTTGGAAATATGATAGGAAAAATTCTGAATATATTTTTGACCCAAGGTTGATTGGCAGATGTAGAACCCATGGACATGGAGGACTAACTGCATTGATAATGAAAGCAAGCTGAAAAGCCACATTTACAATGCATTTCTGAGCAAAAACATATCAAACTTTGAAATTTAATTACATAAAATTCAAATTTATTACAACATGTCTATAGGTGGATGCTAGGAACTACAAGATGATATCAATGAAAAATTCTTTCTTTCTTTCTTTCTTTCTTTCTTTCTTTCTTTCTTTCTTTCTTTCTTTCTTTCTTTCTTTCTTCTTTTTGTAACAGATTGCCACCATATTGAATAGGCAGCCTCAAACCCCTGAGATCAAATAATCCTCCTTTTTTGGTCTCTTGAGTACAGATGCTTGAAAGTTTTTACAAACTAAACAACTATATCATGGCTGTCACCATGATGCTTGGGACTACAGATGCGTGAAAGTTTTTAACAAACTAAACAACTATATCATGGCTGTCACCTGGTTGACAACAACTATAATAGGATACCCTAATATAAGATATGTTTCAAAATGTGGAAGGGGAAAATATGTTTAGAATGGATAAAAGATGAGTATCACCTCAAAATGTATCCAAAGCCTAATCATTGCTCCCTACTTTGAATTTTTCCATCTTCCATTTTTCTATCTTGTCCAAGCCAGCAGCATCTTTCCTGGGTCATTATAGTAGTTTTCTCATGAATCTCTTTGCCTCTGTGCTTAATTCACATGCCTTTAGCCTCTTGCCTATGTTCAAGGAAGCAGCTAGAGTCAGGTACTATCCTTCATCTCTTCCCAAGCACTGATGGTTGCTCATCTCAGAAGTGGATTGCATCCTATAGCAGAAATGGTGAACCTTTTAGAGACCAAGCACCAAACTGCAACCTAAACCTACTAACATCACAAAATGCCAACCCTGTAATGAAACCTGAATACTGAGGTTTTAGTTTAGAAAAAACAACTCATACATTAACATCTTTTGTCTTAAAAGAAAAACAATAATGTGTGTGCAATACACACATTACCTTATAGGACCTGAGGTCTACAAATTCCCTGTCTGCTAGAGTTCTTTGTCTCTTTCCTTTTGCCTGCTCCACTCCAGAAAATGGGTTTCCTCCAGAGTGCCACCTAGAGTGGTCTGAACTTCACTTCTTGCTGTGTGGCCCACTCATCTGGATGCTTGCAAGCCTCAATTCCTGCACTGTTTTATTAAATTCCATCTTTCTGGTAGGCCTTCTTTTCCCTGACTTTGACAATTTGCAATCACATCCCACTCCAAACTTGTTTATTCCCTATCTGAGCTCCCTCCTTCATTTGTCTCTTTTCTTGCTTATCACTTACCACTGTATTATATAACATATGTTTAACTTGTATATTTACTATCCAAAATGTTAGTAAAGAGTCAGCCTCCTGCTAAAACACCTTATTACAGATCATCTGCATTACAAAGCTTATCTGGCGGGCCCCCCGCTGGATGGCTACAATCTTCACCATGCTTACACTGCTAGCCCTGGTACTTTCATCTCTAGCTTTCTACTGAGGAGAGTTTGTCTCTAGGTTCCTTGGCTAAGACCTCTTTTACTGTGACTCAATATGCAGGATTTTCCAATCCTTGTCCTCCTTCTCTACTTCAAGATCCATGAAATTGCCAAAATGTTTTGCCCAAGAACCTTAAGTATGTGCTGACCTATCTTCCTCTTGACCACTGTGATATTCATCTAACTCTTGGGAAATAAAATAGGAGAGTCAGTGCTTTCTCTGATTTTTGACTCTTGCTTATATCATTGCAGGAAGAGATTAAAGACTCACTCTGACAGTCTACACTTCCCCCCACCCCGCTCGGTTCCTAACAGATTTCAATGGGCCAGGTTTGACCTTTGGTTTTCACTAAGAGCAACCCAGTGATAATACTAGGACAAATATCTGGTACATATTAGGTGTACAGTCAAATTCTCTAAAACAAATTTTCAATTAAATTAAAGTTAATATCATATTAACATAATTTGATAGATTCTTGGGGAAAATGTCCTTTTCATTTTAAAATTCCACTACAGACATTATACCAAAATAGTATACACATGTCAAAAGAATTATTATAATTGATTTGAGTTAAATAAGTCCGATATTTTTATTGTACATTTCTTGGTCATTTTGGAGGGCTGTAACAAGGTACCACAGACTGTGAAGTTTTTTTCCTGGCATCTCCAGCACTTGAAAGTCTGAGATGAAGGTGTCAGCATGTCTGTGGGTGCCCTCTTCTGGGTTTAAGATAACTCATTCTATTCTCACATGGCAGTAAATTGGGTGGGGGTGAGGAGTAATGCTCCAGTGGCACTTGTATAAAGCACCAGTCTCATTCATTCAGCATAGAATTTGGAGGGACACATTCAGTCTATTATGGCCCTCAACTTTGTTTCTTTCTTCAAACTATAGAACTGTAACTATAAACATCAATATTTTCTAAATGAAACAACAATACTGAATAGGTAACATTTATTTGGGGTGGCCAATGGGAAGAAATAGTGAACTGACATTCAAAAAGTGAGGAGGGAGATCTCCCATCTCAGGTCTTGGTACCCATTTATCACTAGTGAGCCATCTGAATGGCCCATGCTGATGGAGACAAAATTCTACTGACAGGTGTCCATGTGGCTTTTTCTTAAGGGACTCAATAGATCAACTGCGAAAAAGAATGCAAACTATAGAATTCTTGGGCAAACATGAGACAACTGGAATATAATAAGCTTTCAAATAGTTGTCACAATTCAAAAGATTTGTATGTTTGGAATGCACACTTGTACTGGGCTATTAGAGCCAGGAAACAAATACCGACAAACTGAACAACTATCTTCTTGAGGAGGTTGTTGGACAACCCCAAAATTCAATCTGTCCCAATCTAGGGAAATTCAGACCCAGGGAAAATTCTTAAACACTGCATATCACACAACCTCTAACCCTCTTTAATCCAAAGAATTCTGCATCAATAGACTTCAATGAACACTTTGTCTTCTACTGGTACATCAATCAGACTGGTCCCCTCCCTGCAGAGTATTCTTTCTACCCATTGTTTTTCTGAGTCGCAGTTGAATGGTGATCATTCAGTGCGCACTAAAGAAATAGATTTAATGCAAGATACATAACTATCTAAGGGTTTACAAGGTAGGCTTATAATGGTTGCCCACAGAATCAGGTGTGAAAAGGGCAAGAGGGCTGCAACCAAAGGATGCAGTCAGAGGTCCAAGGCCTGGAGCTCCTGTAGAGTCCCATGCATTTCCATGTCAGGAGGCTAAAGGCTGAAGTATCTTCTCTGGAAGGCTGAAGAGTCTGTGAGGAAAGCCAGGAGATGACTTTCAAAATGAAGGTGAACAAGGTGAAGTGGAGCTCCTCTGAAGAAACAGAAGTGAACTTTCCTTGTTTCCCTTTTATTCCATTCAAACTGGTGCCACTCACACCCAGGATGAGTCATCAGTTTTTAGTAAACCCCTTTAGCCACCCCCAGAACTATGTTGGTCCAATTTAGTTGGGCCTTTCTTACTCAGGCTAACACAATCAGTTAACTGTCACAAATGCTAAGGGATCAGCTGACAAGACTTGTGTTAATCTGATGTCTGGGTAAGAAAGAAACAGTCAACAGTGGCTACTATGCCCCTGCATCCTGTCTAACTTAAAATATGTCCCCTCTAGCACCCTAAGCCTTTTCCTAATAGGGTTCATCAACCAATTACTACTCTTGGAGTTTTTTTTACTTTCTCCCCACACATTCAAAAAACTTTTTTTGCTCCATGTTTCCAGAATTCTCTCTGTTAAACAAATAAACTAAATCACAGGAATTGATGTCAAGAATGGCCAAAAGTATTGCCTCTCCCAGGGAATACAGCTGTACCTATTCTTATCAGCCCCAAGTATAGTCAACCAAGGTGGCAATGATGTACTAGTCTTCTGCTTCTAACACCCAGCCCAGAGCTGACCTAATCAACCTGTTCTTGTTGATTTTCCATTGAAGGGAAAAATTGCACTACATGCCTAGACTGACAAATGAATGAAGGACCAAGGACCAGTTTGATTGACATCCCATCAGCCTTGCAGGAGCTCTAAATCTAACTGATTGCACAAGTTGAATGGAGTTGTTGGGTTATAAATTTTGAGGCTAAGTCAGAGATGAGTCCTATGACAATTGGGCTATTGTTAGAAGACTAATTTGGCTAAGAAGCAACAGAAAAATAGATGCTCAGGGAACCTAAAAATCTATCCACTCTGCAGCTGGAAATTTAGTTCACCTAATAGGAAATGGGTTTTAAAAATTATTTCAAACTGGGTGTGGTCATACTTGCCTATAATTCCAGCACTTGGGAGGTGGAGGCAGAGGATTGGCACAAATTCAAGGCCAGCCTGGGCTATATAGTGAGACCATGCCAAATAAATAAATAAATAAATAAATAAATTCAAAGGAAGATAGTTTAAATAGATATTTTTTCAAGAATAGAAAATGAGCAGGGTGTGGTGGTGCATGCCTGTAATTCCAGCACTCAAGAGGCTAAGATAGGAAGTTTCAAGTTCAGGGCCAGCTTGGGCTACAAAGTAAGTTCAAGGCCAGCCTAAACTGTACAGTGAAACCCCATCTCAAAAAGACCAAAAACTAAACAAAACCAAAAAAAAAAAAATAGCAGATGAAAGAATGTTCAACATCATTACTCATCTAGAAAATGCAAATCAAAATCGCAATGAGGTACTATTTCACACTCATTATCAATAAAAGAAAAAAGTAAACAAAAGAATTAGTCAGTGAAGATGTGGAGAAATTACAATCCACATACACTGAAGGCAAGAATTTAAAATGGTGTAGCCACACTGGAAAACGGTCTACAAGTTCCTTGTCAAACATAGAGTTAGAGTTTGACCCAGTAATTTTACTCACAAACACACCTTCAGAGGGGTTGAAAACTTATGCCCCCATAAAAACTTTTGCATAAGTGTTCAAAGCACCATTGTTCAGAATAGTCCAAAAGTGGGAACAATGAAAATGTCTATCAATGGATGAATAAATGAAGTTCATATATGTAGTTTCTTTATATAATGGGATATTATTTAGCTAAATAAAAGGAGTACTAAACATTCTATAGTATGGATAAACCTTATGCTAATAAAAAGAATCTGGTCACAAAAGACAATCTACAGTAAGCTTCCAATTATATGAAATCCAGAATAAGCTAATCTGTAGAGACAGAGTAGATTAGTATTTGCCAAGGGCTGAAAGAAAGGAGGTAGGAGAAGTAACTGACATAGATATGCAGTGTGACTGAAAAACACAGTAAATGCTTAAATTTTAAAAAAAAAATTGACAGTGAAAGAAATACTGCCATTAATCCCCCTCAAAATACCTACCCATGTCCTTGTTTTGACATTTATTCCATCATTCTTTCCACTTTCTAAAGCAGTTCTGAAAGTCTTCTATCATGAGTGTCTTTAGTTACAATATCATGAATTCTTTGATGTCCAAATTGATAAAAAATGTTTACTTTTTATTTTCATTTTGAGGAACAGCCAGAAGTCACACAATGCCAGATCTGGTGAATAAGGTGGATGCGGACACACTGTATGCTTTTATGAGCCTATTTTTCCATTGGATATCAGTAGGCAGCAGCACTTGGTGTAATTTAGATCACAACTTGTAAAGACCCTAATGAAAGAGGACTTTCAGAATTGCTTCAGAAAGTGGAGAACAATAGAATAAGTGTTTTCAAAGTGAGCAGGAGTATCCTGAGGGGTATTAATGGTAATTCTTTTTGCTATAATAAGCTTTTTTTAAAACAACAACAATATAAACATCATGTATTTAAATTGCATTTCACATAGGGTTTTTTTGGGAGGTGATTAGAATGTTCCACTGTTAGTGTGCGCACAGATGCAAAACTTTGTGAATGTACTAAAAAACACAGATTTTCACACTTTGTGTAAATTATATGGCAAGTAAATTATATCTCAGTAAAGCTGTTAAAAACAGAAAGGAAGATAGTTCTTATTTAAATAGTAAATATAACTCTTGCCTTTAGCAAATCTATCAAAGCCTTAAAAAGGTAAAGGCAACCCACTCTAGAGCCACCAGGTAAAGCAAATAGACCATGGAAAGCAGTTATAGGCAACAAGCCAGTGGACAAAAATTATCTCTTTCTTTACTTTGGTATCTGGGATTCATTTGCCCTTACTAACCTAGGAAGAATAGAGTCCAGAAATAATCCATGAAATGAAAATTACAGTTAAAGTTTAAAAGAACCAGAAAACACATTCCACTCATGGGATTCTATCTCACTCAAACACTAATACCACTCTGGAAATTCACAGAAAATGTTAGAAATATAAAATATTATAATATACATAAAATGCTTCCTAATAAGAGACCAAATGAATCATAAATTCTAACCTGAAACTTAATCTATTGATAAAAATTGTCAATATGAGGAAAGCTTTCAAAATTCTATGTGCTTCTCTAAAACATTTCCTAAAAGCTTGATTATAGCTTTTAAAC
The DNA here is from genome assembly GCA_004027455.1 of Hydrochoerus hydrochaeris. NCBI lineage: Eukaryota > Metazoa > Chordata > Mammalia > Rodentia > Hydrochaeridae > Hydrochoerus > Hydrochoerus hydrochaeris. The sequence goes on along the minus strand of PVLA01002332.1, from coordinate 200,342 downwards.
ATCCATTTAATAAAAGTTGTAATCTATACCCAAAGTCCAGTCTATTGGAAAGAGCAATATAATATTAAAGGGCTGTCATGTTATCCACCAAAACTCAACTACTTATATTCTCTAGGGAAGAAATAATATCCATTCGTAATCTTCTGGCAATGTGTAATAAAATACTGTATTGTTTTCTCTGCAATGGATATATTAATGTTTTGAGTTGAGGGAAACTTGGGGAAAATTACCCTCTAAAACTAGATCCAAAAATACTTTTCCATACATTTTATTAAGACTTTTACATAGCAAATGAGAAACTGTAAAGAAATGAACGATAGAAAAGTTTTCTGCAAAAGAAAGATGAAGTTGCAACAGCAATACCAATGATGTAGGCCTACCCTGACAGTTTTGTGTAATTCATGAAATGATGTTTTAGGACTAGTTGAAGCAGAATGCCTGACTCTCTTTTCCCATGATGAACTTGTGGTTTCTTAACTGTTCCAAAAAAGACACTTAACCAAAAAATGACTCCATTTGTTAGTTCATTAATCTTTTAAAAGGTAAACATTCCCCCTTTTCCTCCTCATGTGGCTTTTATCTACATGTCCCTGAAAAGTCTCATGTGGTCATTTGTGGGGCTTTTTGGAGGTAAGTGATCTAGGGCATGTGAGACTGGGATTAAGGGTGCCCCAGTCTGGATGGAATATAAGAGACAGAAAGAAACTGATGCTGCTACTTTGATGTCTTTTGCCTGCCATGAACTGTTTCTCCTCTACAATGGTTCTCTGCCAGGCCGCCTTGCCTTGGAGCCAGTTGACTACGGACTAAAACCTCTACGAATTGTGAGCTGAAACAAACCTTTTCTTCTTTAAGTTTGGGTGTTGGATATTTTGTGTTAGCAATGACAAAAGTAACTAAGACACTCCTTCCTTTCTATCTATCCTGCAGAGAGAGACAGACAGACAGACAGACAGAGACAGAGACATTTGTGCACTTTGTGTTTTACAACTGGTGAATGCATTTTATAGCTTCAGGAGTCAAATACATGCTTATTATCCACTGATAAATCCCACAATACTGTCATAGGATCATTTGGTTGTTTCTTTCAGGATGTCGCTTTGTTGTGCTTCTTCTCCTGCTTCAACCTGCTCAGTTTAATGGTGTCCCATTTCTTTGGGAATATACTTCTTTTGTCATGAATATAAAGCTAAATTCCATACAACATGTGCAATGAAACACACATTCGCATCCTAAATTTCCATGCCTATTGATTAGCATTAAACCAAAGTGCCCTGGGCCTGCTGAGGCACATTTCAGGGCTGCGTCTGATGACAAAAGCACATCCGCTCCTGTGCTGGCTTTCCTCAGCTGTTGTTGCCCTCATTTACCAAATAAAGAAATTTAATAATCAATAGGCATGGAAATTTATTTCCCATTCATGTTACCTGTTCATCAAGCATCTGATAATATGTTTTGCCTGTGCATTGCCACATAGTGGGAGATGGGGCTTTAAAAAGATCAGTGCAAAGGTTAACCCTTCCAAGTCAGACTTTTCCAGAAACTAAAACTAGAAACACTTTTCATACTTAAATCTGGCAGTGTTAATTACAAGGACTGTGCCAGAATAGAAACTAGACTCCTTCCACTAGGAAGCCACATTAATAATAACAAAGAAAAGTATCCTCTATGACTGAATAGGTCCTTTCATGTCTGCCTGACTTGCTGAGAGTTATTTTCGGGAATACTTTACTCAGAGCTTGTCTTTCAGGGTGTTGGCACTTTCCCTTTTTGGTTATGAGTTACATTAGGCCAACTTCTATTATTTCTGGATTGCATGTCAGCAGTGGAAAATGAATTGAGTGCTTTGAAGAGAAAAAAATCATTACCAGAAAGATGAATAGACCAATTATATTGGGTTACTAAAAGTAAGGTTCTCTGGAAAGATCATTGGTTTGATTTTCTGGGAAACATATCTTCTTGGATACTCTTCAGAGCTGTGATAAATTCCTCCAGCAGCAGGTGGGAGGTAGGTTTATTGATACCACACTCTCTCCTGGCCCTGGGTTTTTTTAGACTCATGCTGACTTCAAAGAGAGCTAGCCTCTTTTTTTTTTTTTTTGCTATATGATTTAAAATATAAAATCTGCTTTGAATTCTCAGATTAATGGATTTGGGAAAAAGTAAATACCTAGAAAAACTCATATATTTATTGTTTTTGTTATAAGATGGTATGATTTTTTTATTCCTTGCTCAATCAATAATAGTATTTATCCATTCACAGACATATATTTTTCCAGTTATAGTATGTACCAAATAGTTTGACTAATAAATATTTTTGCCTAACAAATTGTTTTTGCCTAACAAAGTTCTCAGTCTGGGTGGAAAAAAAGTGGATCTGGACAGCTAAACAGCCTTTTTACTCTGTGTGAGAAATACCACAATGAGAAGGGACCAGTGCTATGGTATTCCTAGAACAGAGGAGACCAGGGAAGGCTCCTGAAAGAAGTAACTTAAAATTGAGATCTCAGGGATGAGAAGCCACAACCAGAGGAAGACAAATGAGCAAAATCCAGAAAGTCCAACAAGGCAAACCATAGCTGAAAGATTGAGAGTATAAAGTACACACACATAAAGAGGGAGACATGGTTTTTAGAGATAGATTGAATAGGAAAGGGGAAAGGCATAAGATTAAAGGGGTAATCAAGGGTAAAGTCATGGAATGTCTAGAAAAACCAAGTAGAGTATGGTCTCTATCCCCATGGAGATCACCAAATGATTTTTAGCAGGAAAGTGACATAATAGAATGTATTATGAGAAGGCCTATAAATGCCTCTGTTGCAAGTGGCTTGGTAAAGACAGAGACAGAAGACAGGAGACACAAAGATCAGTGAGGAAACTATACAGGCATCTATGTGAGAGATGGAGTTTGCTTAAGACTGTGTTTTGGCAACAGAATGCACATGACATGTGGATTTGGGCTTTTTCTTTTTTGTACCAGAGATCAAACTCATGACCTCGCGCTTGCCAGGCAAGCCTTGTGCTGTTGAGCTAAATCCCCAGGAGACAAGTGTATTTGAAAAAAAGTGGAATTACAGGACTCCTTGACAGAACAATCCTGATGATTTCAGGAATAGGGGAACCTAGCATGATACAGAGATTGCTCAACTTTCTGTTTTGCACTCTAGGTTGACAATGGGGTCATTCAGTAAGACAGGAAACCCAGGAGAAAGAGCACATTTGGGAGATGAGATCTTAATTCAGTTTGGGGATTGTCAATTTAAAGTGTGCTGCAGAGGATGTCAGTGACACTGCCTACTTTTGTCTGCCTGAGCATCACTGACATTGCCAGCAGGGCCTGTGTTTCTCTGCTGAGGTCATACTTTGGCCACTAGAGTGAGCCTGAATTCAGGACACACATAGAACTAAAGTTCCTGGGACTTAATGCCCCAGGAATAGCCATGAACAGTAGGGAACTGGAATTTATGGATAAATACTCTGGCTTTCTAGTTGCTAAATCACTTATAAGACATGTTCTACCCATTGTCTCAAAGGGTCCCCAGTGACACAGATCCCTATTTACCCACAGCAACAACCTTCTCATTAGCACACTTTGGAATTTCTTTTTCTGTCATACTTCTCATTCCCTTAGAAAGCTTCCTGATATAAACTATTTGTACCCAAACTACAATACTGGAGACTGTGATGGACATGTTCATGAAAAAACCATGCAAGGTTTCAAAATGGATATAAAGGTTTGAGGCTCAGGAGCAAAAACATTTGTGTTAAAGACCAACATTTTAAGTCATCAACATATAGTTTTTCCTTGTAGCTGTAGACAACATTTCAAAGGAGTGTAGGGGAGGGCCAGGGATTTAGCTCAGTGGCTTAAGTGCTTGCCTGGCAAGTGAGAGGTTGTGAGTTCGATCCCCAATACAAAAAAAAAAAAAACCAACAGTGTGGGGGAAAAAAGAAAGGCCTGTCACAATAAACCATCATTTAGGGGATGTACAGTGAAAGCACTGGCTTCAGGAGAGAGGGAGGGCAACAGTCATGAGGCTGGAAAAGCAGCAGAGAGCAGAGACAACACAGCCAAGCACAGTAAGCACTAATATCCCAGAAACTGAGGGGTAAATAATCCAACACTGTTTTCTCAGAGGGCTACAAGTGAAGAACTGAGGAATTTAGTTACAATGAAGTAATTTGTGACTTCAGGGAACACAATTTCAATAGCATGAAGGCAAAGTCAAGAATGAGCAATTAAATCATGAATGAGATGTGAGAAAATCTGAGAACCCAGACAATCCTCTCAAGAAATCAAGCCAGGGGAAGAGAAAAAAACAGAGAAGAGGAGGGCTGTTTTATCTATCTATCTATCTATCTATCTATCTATCTATCTATCTATCTATATCTATCATCTATTTATTTCTATTTACGGTTCTCTACATAGCTAAGGCTGGCATTGCACTATGTAGCCCAGGCTGGCCTCAAATTTGTGTTGATTCTCTTACCTCCTGAGTGCTGGGATTATAGGTATGCACCATCATACCTGGCTGCTTATTTGTTTTTAAACAAAAGATTTTGAGTTCTGAAAATGATTTTGAGTTCCTCTCCACAGGTACAGAACAAAGCTCCACACTCCCAATCATTCATCAGTTATAAACTGACAGCCCTACCATACGTCTGATATCATTGTAAGTGCTAAAGCTGTAGTGATAAGACAGTCTAATAGAAGAGGTGAACATTAAACTAATGGTTACATAGATAACCTGATAAAAAGGACAGTAAAAGCCATCTGAATAATAAGTACCACTAAGAGAACATATTTTGAGGAGATGTAAGCTAATTAGGGATATTGGGGGGAAAAAAAACTTTCTCAAAGGATGAACTTCAAGTTAAAATCCCAGGGAAAATTAAAAAATAAGTAAACAAAGGTAGGCAGGTATTTGATGATAGGGACGAGGGACTGGTACCCACCAGAGTGATCAGTGTGTAAAGCCTGCATTATCAAGAAGAGAGAGAACAGACAAAAGGCCATTACCTAAGGGGTTTAATTAAAGAGAAGGATTTGGTGAGGGTGCAAGGCTGAAGAATTGGTTCTGTGAAGGCCTAGCTTAATTGCTACTCCCTCCATGAAATTTTCTTAACATCCTCCACTGAACAGACTACTCCCTTCCCTGAATGCCCAGATCTTTTTGTTTGCACTTCTGTATGGGAAGACAAATTATACAATGGCTGAAAATATAGTCTTTGGATACAGCAAGTTATGCATATTACAAATCCTAGCATTGTCATTTATTAGTACAGTGCTTTGGGTAACTTACTGAATCTGTTTCCTCTCCTATATTCATTGTTTGTTCATATGTTTATTTGGAGATGTTGAGAACTGAACTCAGGGACTTGTTCATGCTTTGCATGTACTCTACCACTGAAGTACTTCCCTGTTCAAACACTCCTCCATAAATTGCAGCTAGTCACTACTGCATGGAGTTGCTATAAACATTAAATAATGTTCACTACAAATCCCATCAACATATCTTTATTGATATGTTGTCAGTGGTAGTATATTCGTTTCCTGTTGCTGCTGTAACAAGTTAGCACAAACTTAGTAACTCAAAACATGAATCTATTACTATAAGTTTAGGAGGTGAGAATTGAGTCTCAAAGACCTAAAATCAAGTGTTAGCAGGACAGTATTTTTGGGGAGCCTCTGGGGGAGCATCAGTTTTCTTGCCTTTTTCTTTTCTAACTTCTGCATTGCATGATTGTTGTCCCCTTTCACCATTTTAGGAGACAGCAGTGTAGCATTTTTAAATCTTTCTTTGCCTCCTTCTAGATTTTAAAGGCTATCTGTGATTATACAGAGCACACCCAGATAATCCAGGATAATCTTTTTCTTAGAGTCAGCTCATTAGAAACCTTAATTCCATCTGTAACCTTAAATTTGCCCTTGTCATGTAACATAACATATTCTGGGGATATATGGATACTGGGAATTTAGAGGATTCTTTCTGTATTCTCTGCTGTGTTTTTATTTTTTGTTACAGAGGGGATTGAATTTAGGGCCTTGCACATGCTCAACAAAACCTCTGTCACTGAGTTATACTGCCAGTCCTCACAACAGCATTTCTATTACTATGTTTTCACCATGTTGTGCCAAACTCTTCTAGGACAAACTTTTCTAACTTGTTGTGATATTCTTATGCATAATACATTGTTGCACAATAAAATATGTTTACCCTAAAAGCAGTAGTAATTTTTATTTATAATTTATAAAAGAAACACAAACCTCAAACTTTCAAGTCAAGCAGAAAATATATTATGTAGTAAGAAATAAATATTCATAAAATTTTTTTCCACAGCCTTCCTTAAAAATGACAAGATAGCAGCTCTAAGATTATGAGGAAGCACTAAATATTAAATACCAATAGAAGCAGTGACCGCCTTAAACAGCCCAGAACATATAGTAGATCTTTACTAACGATTCTTCTTCAGACAAAGCCTTGCTCCTGAAGTTCTTTATGGCACTATCCCATAAAGTTTTAATGAGGTCCATTACACTCTGATTTGAGAAAGAAGAAAGATACAAGGAAGCAGAAAGGTGGATATTCTCGCTGTGCACCGGGAGCCTGGAGCTCGAGAAAGGCAGCTTTCACAACCTATCCAAGCAAGGTCTCGTCCCCTGAGCAAGATCCCACCTCACCTGGGGCCACCCGAAGGCTGTTGAACAGCCCCAGCTGCCACCCAGCCTGAGCTATTATTTGTAAAGATACTCGTCTCTGAGTATGAAATCAAATAAAGACATTAATGTCTCCATGAGAAGAAGTCAGCAAAGCACTGAAGGTAATGGGACCCCAGCATGGCAGGGAGACAGTTTGCCAAGGATATGTTTCAGGTCACCTTAAGCAGAATAAAGTAACTTGGAAGCAAAAGATTTAAACACCTTCATAGAACCTTCCACTGTTTGATGTTCAGGTATGTGAATAACATTAATGGCCTATTATGTGAAAGAAAATGGTAGCCATTTCCTGAATAAGTGTTAAACACGAGACTTGGTACTAATCTTACTATCAGTGTAATGAATTTCTTTTAATACACACAACAGAAAGAGATCTAGGGTTAGAGAGGTTGAGTTGCTTATTTAAGGTCACACATCTGATATACAAAGGTCATTGGTAAATAGGGTGTATTTTTAAACAAAAAAAAATATTATAGGAAGACAAATTAACACTAAATCTTGTCAGAACACTCTTCACTTTGAATATACTTATTCCATCTTTCTTGCTGTTTTCTGAAACAGTTCTAAAAGTCCTCTCTTCTTTTGTAAGTTTCTTTATGAGCTGTGATAAAAAATATGATGAATGTTACTGACAAATATCATCCAATGGGAAGGCAGGTTCATGAAAACATGTGTCCACTTCCAGCTTATTCACTGGATCTTGCACTGTGCTGTGTGACCTCTTGCTCATCTCCAAAGGCAAAATGACTATCAAAGGTAAACATTTTCAACATTTCAACCAATTGATTTTCAATCATTTCAGCATGTAAAGTCAGCCATGACATCCCAGCTAAAGACGCTCATGAAAAAGGATTTCCAGGTCTGTTTCAGAAAGTGACAAGAATGACAGGATAAGTATGCTCAAAGAAAGGGGGAATGTTTTGGGGGGATTAATGGCAATGTATCTTGTACTGTAATATATTTTTAAAAATTTAAACTTACACTATATTTCTTGATCACACCTACTATTTCAGAGCGAGGATTCAAATTCAAGAGCCCTCCCTTTCAATAAGGAAGTACCTTTGTCATAAGAGGAGCTTGGGACCTTGTGGTGAGGGTTGCTGTGAGGTTCACTTTGTGGGAACTCTGGTCCTTACATCAAGCATCACTTCTTGGCTCCAGAGGGGAAGACATGTGCCATTTAATCTCCAGGACAAACTCGTCATGCTGGCTTTCTGGCATGTACTCAACTGTTCTTATTGTCAGAGGAGCTCAGGGCCTCCTTGTCCCTGCGGATGGCAGTGGTGATTTTCAGGACAGCCCTGGTCTTTGCACTGAGCCTGACTTCTCAGCTCCAGCATAGAACCCTCAACCTGCCAGCACAGCTCCTTCACCCAGATGAAACAGACTTTATAGTTTCTATCACTGACCTTTGGGCCTTCCCAGCACGGATCTGTAAAAGAGACTGGTGGGAGTCCCTCTCATGGGCTCTAGACCTCCAGCTGGACTTGTGGAAGGCACTGTCATGGGCTTTAGCTCTTCATCTGGACTCATGTAGAACATTGCTGTGGGATTCAGGCCCTGGGCTGAATATTCTATGTCTCTAGAGGTGTGGACAGATTTCCTACACATTCTTGTGTTAACTCTGGATGACCATCATAAAATAGTATTATAAATTTTGTTTCCTGATTCTAACAGTTTTCCTCCAACCCCTGACCATAACACCTGTGCCATCAGGGGAGTCCTGGTATAGACATGCAGACTGTGAGAAGAAGCAGCCCCACCACCATGTATCCCTAGCCATTGGGGAAGCCTCAGTGTAGCTGCATGGGTCTGGAGAAGCTCATCCCATGCCCTGCTACCTCCCTGGGAACCTATGTTCAAAGAAACCCAGGTGCCTGTCCCATTTTCCTACACCACAGTGGGGCAACCAATGTGGGAAATGTCTCGGACTCCACAACCAGCTTTTTGGGAGGAACTCAGGAGAATGTCAAGACAAAGGAGCAAAAGGCAATCTCAGACCTCCAGCCCAAACAGAATGAATCTGCGAGATATAGTTATGGAAGAAAATGAAAGTCACACACCTGAAATCTGCAAAAGGATAGCAACTGAAATAAACAAACAACTTCATGAGACTATAAAAGTAATCAGATCAGAAATAATGTCTCAGGTAAAAGAAGAAATCACAAACATAATGAAAAAATTGCTGAGCATATCTAAAGAAGATGTAGAGTTTAAAAAAAAGGAACATAAGAAAATGATGGAAACCTTGAATAAATAATATAGGAAGGAATTACAATGCATGAAACAGATTCAAAGAGATATCCAGGAAATTAAGCAGTCAATTGAAAGCTGGCAAAACCACTTGAAAGACTAAAAATAGATTTTCAGACCTTGAAGGCAGGATTGCAGCTAGCAATTGTGAAAGGAAACATCTCTTAAAATAACAAGGAAATAACAAGTCAATGGCTGCAAGATGATGAAAAAAAATTTAAAAGTGATAGGTATCAGTGAAGAAATGCAGGTCAACACAAATGAAATAAAAAGGCTGTTTACAGAAGTAATAGCAGAAAACTTCCCAAGCATGGGAAAAGGATCTGACACACACACATAAGCAAGGCATATTGAACTCCAACTAGCCATAACCAAAATAAATCTACACCCAGACATAATAATCAAGATCCTAGAGATTCAGCACAAGAACAAAATATTGAAAGCTGTTAGGGAAAAGAAATAGATAAGCTATAAAGGAAAAACAATCAGAATCACAGCAGACTTCTCAACACAAACCCTCAAGTTAAGTAGAGGTTGGAGTGAAGTGTTTCAAATTCTGAAAGAAAACAACTTCCAGTCCAAATTGATTTGGACCCTGCAATATTATCTTTCAAAATTGATGGAAAAATAAGATACTTGCATGATAAAGAACAACTGAAGGAATTTATGGCCACCAAACCAACCCTACAGAGAATGCTGGAGGATATTCTAGAGAGTGATAAAGATGACTGTGGTTCCAGGAACAGCAGCAGAAGAGGATCACCAAACGGGACAGGCAACTGAACACAGGGGAAAAGTAGGGGGCCAACAGCAGAAGGATAGCATGAACTAATGTATGCCAGTTGTAACCATTAATGTAGATGGCCTCAATTCACCAAATTAAAAAAAAAACACTGGGAGAGTGGATCAAGAAACAAGATCCATCAATACACTGTATACAAGAAGTACATTTAACTCAAAAGGAAATTCAAGAACTAAAAATCAAAGGAGAGAAAACAATTGTTCCACATGACAGGAGACCTAAAAAAAACCAAGGGTAACTTGTCCCTCGACCACAGAATGTATAAGAAAGATACAGTGTTTTCATGCAATAGAAAGCTATTCAGCTATAAAATAGGATAATCTTGAGGCTCTCGTAAGTAAATGGATGCAACTAGAGATCATGCTTATGGGTAAAACTGTTTGGACTCATACGGGTAAACACCAAGTTATCTCCATAGCATAAAAAATTGAAGGAGTTAGTAGGATTCAAAAAGCACAGTAGATACCATGAAAGTGATAGGGGAAAGAACATCTAAAAAGGGAAAGTGGTAACCACTGTTAATATCCTGTTATCTTGTTTTGAATTCCTGTATCATTTTCATAATTTTGTTAGGTTTGGTTTTATTCTGTCTTGTTTTGTTAGATTTTACTGGGTCTGATGGCATGGACAGCTTTTTTGAAGAAAACAAAAGACATTATGGTAGCCATTGTTGATTTCCAATCATCTTGTTTTGAAGTCCTGTAATACTTTCATTCTTTTGTTTTGATTGGTTATATTTTGTTTTGTACTGTTTGACTTTATTATGTGTGAAGGTATGAATAACTATTTTGAAGGAAAACAAGAGACATTATAGTAGTCATTGTTAATTTTCTGTTATCTTGTTTTGAAATCCTATAATGCTTTCATCCTTTTGTTTTGATTGGTTTTGTACTGTTTTGTTTTGTTTGATTTTATTGTGTGTGATGGTATGAACAGCTATTTTGAAGAAAATGAGAGACATGATGCTAGCCATTTTTGATTTCCTGTTGTTTTGTTTTGAAGTCCTGTATCACTTGCAATGTTCTGTTCTGATTTGCTTTATTCTATTTTGTTTTGTTATATTCTCTTTAAAAAAAATAAAAGAAAGAAATATGGAGAAAGTTTGGGTCATTATGTTGAAGGAGAATAGAACAAGTATAGTAAAAAAATCAAGCCACCAGCAAAATCTTATTGACACTTGGTGTAGAGGTAAAACTTAAAAGACAAAATTATATACTCTATTTTGCTTTATTTTTAATTCTAAAATATTTTAAAGATTATTATATAGAAGATTTGATTATATATACAGTTCATGTAACTATGCCATGATAAGGATAAAGACCAATTCCATTACCTTTCAAAAATGTCATCTTGTTACTTTTTTATAATTGCCAAGTGCAAGTTCCTAAACCACTTGTCTTTCCTTCCTTGCTACAGTTTTGCCTTTGAGAATGTCACATAAATGTGATCTTCAAACATAGTCTTTGGAGGTTAGCTACTTTTGGCGAGGGTGGCGGGGTTGAGACAGGGTCTTGCTCTATAGTCCAAGCAGAGTGGCCTTGAACCCACAGCAATCCTGCTGCCTCAGCCTCCCGAGTGCTGGGATTATAGGCATGTACTGCTATGGCGGGGCTGAGGCTGGCTACTTTTAATTAGCATAGTGCCTTTGTGATTCATCTAAATTGTTTCTGATACTACTTCCTCCCTTCTTTTTTTTTTCTTTCTCTTTGTGCTAGGGATCTAACCCAAGCATCACCCATACTAAGCACACACTTTGTCATTGTACTTCACCATCATCCCAATACTTCCTTTCCTTGCCTTGCCACTTGTATATGCTATGGATATAGTATCATTTTTAATTTATAAAAAGCTAATTAATTTTTTAAATAGAGGTATAATCAACATAAGCTATGGTTTAAATATGGCATTTCTCCTCTGAAATTCATGTTAAAATTTAATCCCCATTACAAACATTAAGAGAGGACCTTTAAGAGAGGATTAGAACTCTAGTGAGTAGACAGATATAAATGCAATTAAGGGATTAAGGGATTAATGGAAGAGCAGGCTTACTGTAAAAGCCAGTCTTGCTGGATCACTCACACTCTTCCTATCTTTGGCCATGTGATGAGCTGCACTTCCTTGGAATTTGTTCCTAAGAAGGCTTCCGCAACATGCAGCCCCTCTACTTGGGACCAGAACTGTGATTCAAAATACATTTTTTTTCTTTATAATATACTCAGTCTTTAGTATTGTGTTAAATCAGAAAAGAGACCAAAAAACAAAAATGAAAAACAAAAACCACACATACCATAATGTCAGCCACTTTACCTACATGTTATTAAAAGAAGAAATAGGATTTGAGATAATTTTCATTCAATAAAAAGATAACCTTTAAGCTGGAAGCAGATTTTTGAACATGTCATTTGTGTCTGATTTTCTTCAGTTTCCTGTCTCACTGTTCTTCTGCCTCTGGTGGGGGGGGGAGTATTATTTCTATATTTGAAGAATTGTTCAGTACAAGTTCTTTCTCCATCTGCTTGCCCTAATGTTATTAACAAATGTTCACTTCTTACTGATTTTTGTATTGGCTTTCCAATATTCTCAATTGCTCTGCTTCTATAGTTTTTGTGATAGGTAGTACCAGTATTTGCACAAAACAAAAACAACACAAAGTGGTATGGCAAGGTAAGCAAGTCTCCTTCAACCAAATCTGGTCTCTCAGTAACTCAGTTCCCTCTCTGAAGCCAATTATTTTCTCAGAATTCTTAGGCATCAATACAGAGCCATTCTATGCACCGCAAATATATTATACACATCAGTGTATAAAAATGTAAATAAACATATAGAGATACAAAATATATGTGTATATGAATATACAAAATATGAATAGGTGCACATAAATTAAATGCATGTATAAGCATATACATATACACGGTGTGATAAGAAAATACAATGAAAGCATGAATTTTAAAATATTTATTACAGTAAATGACATATTGACACGATTCTCCCTCAAAATATTCCTCCTCATGTCAACCACTCTAACACTATCATTCTTGCCACTTCTGAAATAGTTGTCAAAGCCCTCTTGCATGTTTTCATTTATAGTTGGGGTTACCTTGATGTCTTGAATTGACTGAAAATATTGACCTTTCATGGTCCTTTTGACTTTGGGGAAAAGGCAGAAATCACACAGAACCAGATCGGGTAAATAAGGTAGAGGAGGACACACAGTAATATTTTCACAAATCTGCCTGTCCTTAGATGGCACGTGGCAGCAGCATTCACTGTTATTCTGATCATACTTCAGAACAATCGTGACAGAGATCTTCCAGATCAGCTTCAGAAGGTGGCAAGAACAATGGGGCAGGTATGCTCAAAGTGAGGGGGAGTATTTTGAGGGGGATTAATGGCAAAGTTTCTTGCTGTAATAATTTTAAAATTTAAACATTCTTTATATATTTTCATCATAGCTCATATATTTCCCCTACACACACATCAGGATATATTCTACCAATGTTCTGAACTTCACTTTTCTCTCTTAATTTCCATTCACTTGGAATTGTTTCTTTAAAAAGTACATTTATAATACTCTATTGCGTCTATTTTACTCTCTTGTATGTGTATAACATAATTTAGTTCAGAAAAATTCCATTCCTTTGATCATGTATATTGTTTCCAAACTGCCCCTTCTGAAGAATATCTGCAGTGAATACAGTAATTTCTGGAGAATAATTACTTAGAAGTAAAAATTTTGATAAATTTTTAATTTGATTTCTCCTTTTGAAATATATGATTGAATTATCCTCCAGAGATGTCAATTTAGACTCTATCAACAATGAATCACAGTATTTCAACATTTTTAGCATAAATATAGTAACTAACTCATTTAGCATAATTTCAGACTTCATAATGAATATTCAATGATCAGTATAAGGAAATTAGCATAGTAACTTTTCAATCTTTCTTTCTTTTCATGACAAGAACATTTTTTTAGGAGTCTGGCCCAGCCAAGCATGGTAGCATGAATCCGTAAATCCAGGACCCTGGAATGCTGACACAGGAGGATTGCAAGTTGAAGCTCAATTTGGGCAATTTAATGAAATCTTACTTCAAAATGAAAAATAAAGAGGGCTGGGATGTAGCTCAGTACAAAGGCTCTGGGTTCAACCTCCAATACTGAAAAAAAAAAAAAAAAAGGCTAAATATTTCTAAGAATATTCCTCAACTTGGGCCTATATTTCCTTTAAAACAACTGACCACAAAAACAAAACATAAACAAAGAAAAATTACATAAAAAGAAGCAAGATAAATTTAAATGTGTAATCAGTAGGAATACCCAATTTTTGAACCCTTACTACATGCCAGTATTGAGTTAAACACTTTGCCCAATGATAATAGCTAATATTTACTCGGACAGAAAATTTGTGCCAGGTTAAGTGCTAAATGCCTTATATATATTATTTCATTTAATCTTCATAGCAATCCTTCAAGATTCTCTATATTATTAATCAGTAAATTGGGGCACACCCACTTCTACATATCTGTGGGTTCTGGATCCATAGATTTAACCAACTGTGGTTGAAAAACAAAAATGTGGAGACTGGTGCTGGGGATTGGGCTCAGTGGCATGAGTGCCTGTCTGGCATATATGAGATTGTGAGTTCAATCTTCAGTACCCCCCTTCAAAAAAAATGGAGTCTGGCTGGGGCCTCACAAGCCACCACCACTCCAGGGCGAGAACTATTGGCATTTCCTGAGCTCTGCATCATGTTGGAACTTGGGGTGCTGGGAGAACAGGCAGCCAGCTCGCTGCCCTGGTAAGTGGCTGTGGGCCTGCTGGTGCGCAGGCTAAGAATCAGACATCAGTCCATCCCCTCCCCCACCGTTAGCAAGTGGGAGCTGGAGGTCTGAGTATCTCTTGGGAGGATAAAAAATATATGCAGTGTGGCAAGTAAGGGGGATTTCCTTCTACCATCTCTTTGAAAGCAAATATCTTTATCACTGTTTTGCTCAGTTCTGATTAATGGTACTGCTCTATTTAATATTCTGTTTTTATAAGTTTGATATTTCCTTCCATTTTGCTGTACCTGATTGAAAGAACAGCTAATGAGAACAGAACGGGGTGTACTATTGTGCCTATTGCTGTTGTCCTGGTGATCTGCTGTGAGGTTCTGTGCCAATTTCACTGAACTGCCTCACATGGGTTTGTTCTGTCTCATTCTGCTGTATTTTGCTACCTTCAAAAAAAAATAGATAACAAAGTAACAAAATACCTCCAAAAAACTCCCAACTTCACCAAAGCTGATCCATGGAGCATGGATGAGGAGAAACTCAAAAACAAAGCAACAGAACAATATAAGGTGATTAAAAAGTAAATAACAACAACAAAACAGGTCAGTAAAGTACTAAGCAACCTGAAACAGGCTATAACTAAACAGATAATGGACTTAAAAAGCAAAAGGAGAAAAAGAAAGTGCTCTAAAGGATATAACTGCATTTATATTTAAGTGTGTAGGATTGATAACCAAGTTGCTAAGTTTTTATTGGATCATTGAACAGAACTGTTTGCAGCCTCACTGTTTGAATGTTCACTTTGTGTGCTTTAATTTTGGAACTTGAAAAACTATGTCTAAGAAGACAATATATAATTTATCAACTAGTGATTTCTTACAGTTTATTTTTTTTCTGAAATTCTGTATTGTTTCTACCCCTTTTTCTGTTTTGCTTTTTACCTCTTTAAATAATTTTTTTAAAAAATGGAGTCTGTACTAAATATATATGATTTCTTTGCTTTGTCTTCATTCCCTAACAATACAGTCTAACAACAATTTATATAGTGTTTACATTATAATAAGTATTACAAGCAATCTAGAGATTATTCAAAATATATGAGGCAATGTACGCTGGGTAACAACCTGAGTTTTGAGCACCTGCTGGGGTCCTGGAACCAATGCCCAGCAGATACCAAGGGTCAAGTGCATAGACAGGGTGAATTGTATACCTCACACCACAAAACTGATCCTCTCCCTCTTCCCTCTTGCTATTCAAGTTACATAAATTATACTTGCTTATCATAACAAGTTAAATTTAAAGGAGAATAACGTAAAAGTGGAGTTCTCTAACCTGTCTCCAATGTCCTATACCAGAGATAACCTGTACTAAGAACTGTGTGTATTTCGACTGTTTTCTCTTGTAATCAAGATTTGAACCCAGCTTTGTCTGAATCTAAAACTCTTCTCTGTAATTAATGCTCAATGTTGCTTTCCATATGTAAACAGCAAAGTTGTATAATTATATAGATTCTATAAAGTAAAATGGCTTCTAAGACTCCTACCAACCAGTGTTAATTGAAAAGCAGAAAAAAAAGAAACAAAGTATCATCTCTGCATTACAGGTTATTTTCCTTTACAGCATAAAGAATGTAAAATTAATTAATTAAAATAAAAGCAGATGCTGGACACTAATACTTGGAAGAACTATTTGTGAACATCCCATTCAGTCAATTATTAGCAACAGAAGTTGAAATAAGAATGCCGCAGTCAAAGAGGAGGAACAAAGATGCTGAAACCAAAAGCAGTCCTGTTGCACACCAGCTGATCTAGTTCAAGGTTTGCTACCCTAGGTTGGAGCCAAGAGCTCCAATAAAATTCTTATGGTTCAGGATCTCTAGGATGGAATCTGCAAATCTACTGTGGAAGATCTTCTTTTGGGAAGTTAAAGTCAACCTGCTCAGTAAACAATAAGTGCCAGGAAATACAAGGTGGGAACCAAGCCTGAAAACACTTTAACAAATCAGTTCTTTAATTGATATTCTAGTATACAAACTAATATCAGTTTCCCAACTTCCACTGTTAGAAATAGTTTAGTGTAAAATATGCTCTAATTAAATCAATTTAGTAAGCATTTATATTGTTCTTCATTATGAAGAATACACAGAGGCATAGAGTAACAACAAAAAATAATCAGCACACATTGGGCATCTAACATGTGCCAGATACACCATCAAGTGTCTTCCATGCATTGTCTCATTTATTATTTATCGGACTTCTTTATGTGAACCACACACAGAGACAGCTTATGCATGAGGCTCCTAGCAATGATACATTTGGCTATATTTTTAGGGATTCATTAAAATGTTTTAGTCTCCCTTAGGATGAAAAGAGGGCTAAAAGGAATATAATGCTCTCTGAAATATATAAGCTTTATGCCAACAGTCACAAAATATGATTTGTAATTTTTTTATGGAGAAAGAAGCTCATGAAGACAAAGTTCTCTTGGGTCTTGAGAAGTTATAATGTGGTTTTCATTGTTATCATTTTTACTTACCAGGTTGAAGGGACTGAGATTCAAGGAAGTTAAAAATTAAAAGTTGAACATAGGTTTTTGGGACTCTACTGTTAACCTTTAACAACCAGTTTGTCATACATTAACCAATTAGAAAATATTTTTTTAGTAATACAATTAAATGCCTACATTTAAGGTCAGATGTTGTTTATGAGAGGTCTGAACTTTTCCAATTTGGAGATCTCCTTTAAGAAAAAGTACAGCTGAGTGTGGTGGCAGACACCAGAACTTGAGAGCCAGAGACAGGAGGATCACTGTGCGACCAGACTGGCCAACATAGTGAGTTCAAGGCCAGCATAAAGTGCATAGTAAGACCCTGTCTCAACAAACAAACAACAGCAAAGACAAAGAAAAGAAGTACAAATTCCTAAGTAAAACACAGGTAAAGCTTTTGGGAGAAGATTGTCAAGGAAGGGACACTTGAGGGTCACCTCATTAGTTTCAAAATAAATGCATCTCACTTCAATGCCCCTGGATCCAGAGGAAACTGGGTTGGTTAGGACATCAGTGTAAGTGGGGCACAGTAGCCACAAATTGAAGGGAAGATGGCACTTGGAAGTATGATTCTGATTTGGGCACCCTGACTGCAAAGCCACAGAAATCTTACACACTGGGGTCTTAGGTCATTACATTCAAAATGAAGCACCAGGGTAAAGATCTGGTGGTCATGGGCAAGATTCAAGAAGGGCAAAAAGAGGCAAAAAGATTTAATTAAAGGACTAATCTAGGTGTGTTTTACTGAGTGCTTAGTTCTTTATAGTTGATTGGGAGGAAGGAGGAGTTAAACCAAAGATAAGAGAAAAAGTAAGCATCAAAGTAGAAGAAACAAAGAAGATAAAAAGAATAAAGAGGAAGACAGTCAATAATGATTTAATTTTTGCAGTTGTGGGATTGCTACAAATTTAAAGGTTAAGGTTGGGTATAAAGCAGCTAAATTTAACAAAATAATCGCAGCAAGGAGGCCCCCTGAACAGACTAGAGTCTTCCAGCATTAACTTTGGCTGTGTTTTCCACATACCAATGCCCCTTATGATAGAAATGTTATTTCTCAACTGTGTTAACAGCATTAAGAACATTGCAGTCAGGCCTCTCTGTTCCTGCTGACTAGGAAACATTTTGTTATGTATGTGGGTTGTGTTAAACACCATCCTGGGTAAGTTATAATTTACTTCTCAGAATTGTGATTCCCCTGCTGCTCCTCTAGGTGAGTGACTCAGAGGACTAGTACATGAGATAGAAGGGAAAGAACAAATGGGGTGTGTGTGTGTGCAGCACAGAGCTTAAAAATAGGAAGGGGTTTGAATTAGAGGGAGTCTTACATTAATTAAAAAAGATTTATTGTACTACATACCAAGAGAGATATATTCTGAAGAATACCTACCAGCCTACAGCTAATGAATTCGAGAGATGAAAGTACTGTTTTCACTGAGCATGGTGGCACACACCTGCGATCCCAGAACTGATGAGGGTGAGGCAGGGGGATCACCATCAGTTCGAGGCCAGCCCAGAGTACATAGTGAGTCAAGGCCAGACTGGACAATTTAATGAGAGCTTATAAGGTACTCCAAGTAAAGACTCATAACAAAGCTACAGATGGTTAAAAATATCAAAGAATAGTACAGGATTTGTAAAAAAAGGAATAAATTTAAGCCTATTACTATAACATAAACAAGTTAGCCAAACTAGGAGGGGGTCAGAATTAGAGCTCAGTTTTAGGATTTTAAATTTCTCGATAAAAAATACTTACCTCCAAAAATGTTGATATGTAGTTTGTATTTCTGCTTATCTCTAAATATTGACTGCTGAAATTTTAGACATAATTTCTACACTTTGTCTTCAAGGGGCTGGAGATTTAACCCAGGGCTTTGCACATGCACAAGGCAAGTGCTGTACCTCTGAGACACACCTTAAATGTATGAGGTTATATCAGATATGATATATATGTGTGGGTTCAACTGGAGGAGAATTTAATACAGAGAATTCATTCTATGGATAATACAGAAACTAAGAAGCCATCTGGGGACACTGAGGAAATCCAGAGATCAGCAAAGGCAGGAAGTAATTAGCACTTCTTGGGCTGGTGAGACAATGGTCTCACCTGAGATTGAAGCTTCTAGCTTAGGTACTACCACTGTGTGGAATGAGTTAGAGCTGATGTGAAGATTGTTCAACAGAAGTTGTATATTCTGTTTTCCACATATGTCCAACATATTCTCTTTGTTAGCTGTGTTATCCACACAATAGAGATAAATCTTCTTCAACCATATAATTATTTTGTCTGTATGATGTTGGTTTTTGAAATTGATTGCTAAAAACTCCTTTGATGGCTATAGATTTACCAAATTCAGATGTTAGCTACTTGGAAAATATTCTAAAAATGGGCATTCACAGGCTGGCATAGTGGTTCCAGTGAAAAGTGGTGGTACCCTGGTCTGTGCCAGTAAAAGTATGCTGACAAAGAGAAAGAGAGAAATACATGTTAATCTGTAGGTTTCTGGGTTGGGCACCTTAGTAAATATTAGCATCATTTATGTATTGTACTACCACTGACCAGAATTTGTTCTTAATAAAATTGCATAAATCCTTTGAACCTTTCTTATTTATAAATGTAAGTATAAGACAATAATATTAAGTGAAATAAATCAGACATATGAGCTTAAATATTGCATGATTTCTTTTATACGAGAACTCAAAAATGTAAACAGAAAGCAAAGGAAAGGGTAGATAATAGGAAGTGGTAAGATAGATTTTTTTTTTAAATGGGAAAGAGATCAGGAGATAAAGTGT
Source organism: Hydrochoerus hydrochaeris (assembly GCA_004027455.1). Lineage (NCBI taxonomy): Eukaryota > Metazoa > Chordata > Mammalia > Rodentia > Hydrochaeridae > Hydrochoerus > Hydrochoerus hydrochaeris. Next base: position 180,456 of record PVLA01002332.1, on the reverse strand, counting down.
GAAGAAGGAAGAGAAAGGGGATGAAAAAAGAAATGATATGTTTTATGTACACAGATCAACTCCTGATGAGGAATGTAATCATTATGTACTGCAAACAGGTACTAATAAAAAATAAAGTGAAAAAGAATAGATTGCACTTCATAGGGTTGCAATGATGAAAAGACAATATGTGTAAAGAAATCAGCACAACATCTAAATCATTATTCAATATATGCTTTCGTGATTGTCAACTAGGATATGGTTAAAAGGAGGGAAGGGCTGGGTATGAGGTGAGAAATCTAACATGTCTATTGTGACTATATTGTATGGGAACTGTGTTATGAGTTATCTTTCAGTAAAGGGGTGGACTTGTTTATTTTATGTATTTTTTTAGCTTAAAAAAATGGTGCTGAGGACCAAACTGAGGGCCTCCTGCTTGCTAGATAAGTGTTCTACCACTGAGCTAAATCCCTAGCCCCAGACTGACTAACTTTATCATCTTTTTTTTTTTTTTTGTCTTTTTGAGACAGGGTCTCCATATGCAGTTCAGGCTGGCCTTGAGCTCACTTTGTAGCCCAGGCTGGTATCGAACTCACAACGATCCTCCTGCCTCAGCCTCCCGAGTGCTGGGATTACAGGCGTGAGCCACCATGCCCAGCTATAGACTGACTAATTCTAACAAAGCTACCAAGAGATGAAAAGATGAAAGTGGAGAAGATTACTTTCAGCAACTTTCTAAAGATGACAGAATCAAGGGAAGATTTTTTCTTTATCAAAAGAATTTTATTATGCGTATTTACGGCATAATGTTATGTGGTACATGTAGCTAGTAGAAAGGTTACTATAATGAAACAAGCAACATATACATCACTCTTCACAGTGACCCTTTTTTGTGTCTTTGTGGCAAAATCAGCTAAATCTACTCATTTAGCCTGGATTCCATATACAGTGCAATTTTATTCCTCATGTTTTACATGAGCAGTAGCATCATTCATCCTATGTACCTGCTACTTGTACCCTCTGACCCACCGTCTTGTTAGGGCAGGGAGAATAATAGATCATGGCTTCAGGCAGAAAATAAGATCCCGGGGAAAGAGATGAAATTGCTGACTCCATATGCTCTCCCGTGTGGTTTTGCTTTGTAGTGCTGCAGTACATTGATGTCTGGGTCAGTTTTAGGCACAGAAACCAGCCATCCTCAAAAGGCTACAGGAAAGTGGAACTTGGGAAAACATGGCTGCAATTCCAAAGCAACATTACTTACGGAACAACAGTAATTTCCTGGGGTGTGATGTATCACATGATTAGTAAACTGATTATTCTCCAGACAGCTTGTTTAGAAGCCTGTATTAAATTTTTGGTGCAACAGGAGAAAGTGACTTACTTGACAAAGATTTACAAGTACATCTGTTTCCATATGTGGAATGCCACATGGGTTCCTGTGTGGAATGACAACTGAAACCGAATTCCATACTACTCATTTCCTGGGCTGATTTTAGTGTGAGATTAGAACTACAGCCTTCCCACAAGTTTGCACAAGTTTAGGAATTGCTTATTTATTAAGGTTATCACGCAATCTGCATTTCCTCAAGGGCATAGAAGAAAGAATATTTATACCCATGTTAATTATAATTATAATTATGTATCCCTCTTTACTGGATTAGTCCTTAATTCCTTTCTCTCTTGTTCTTTGTGTTTTTAAAAAGGAAGGCATTACTTTAAGCCTGTTGCAACTAAAGCAATCTGTCATTAATCAGTTTTATATCTATTGCACATAAATTGTTAGATTCAATTAGGAAGCTATTAACACATTTCACATAAACAGAAAATAAAAAGCAAGCTCTCTGTAAACAGGAGATTTAACATGAATTTTTATGTTCATGTCATCTGGAAACATCAGTAAACTATGAGTAAAATAATACATTAAGGGCCAGGGATTTAGCTCAGCAGCATAAGCATCTGCCTGGAAATCTCGAGGTCATGAGTTCAATCCCTGGTACAATAATAATAACAGCAATAATAATAATAATATTTTAAGGTTTACATTTAATAAATAGAGTTATTTAGAAAAAGTACTTGTAGAAGTTAGAAAATAGATAACCACATAGTGATATACTGAGTAGCAGTGAGAAAATTGATTCTAATCAGGTAGTAAAGTAAAATTAATCTGAATTACAGGATAGTCAAAGACTTAACAATTAATGGTAGCAGATCCTTGTGGAAATGGGAAAAGGAATATAAACTAAATCAGAATGATTGTTAGGAGTCTTGCTTTAGAAGAAATTGAATCTCTAGACTTCTCTCCACATCTGCATGATATCTCAGAGTCTGACCTATCTCATTTGACAGCAGGAGGGCTTATTTTCAGGCTGGGGTAAAGTAGATGGCTCTACATGGAAAATGACAATGAAATGACAGTGCAGTTGGAGAGTGAGCGAACCGTACAAAAAAATAGGGGAGTAAATGAACTTACACAGATTAGCTTTTGAGGTCATGGCACTTTCATCTGTCCTTGCTCTGGGCCCAGGGCACTGAAATTAGACTTTCACCCTCTCAGAAAGACACTGGAAGTCTTTTCTTTGGGAAATATGGCTCATCTGTGATGAAAACCTAATGTTGGAAGGATCCCAGTGACTACAGTTATTTCCTAAAATGCCCTCCCAAACACTCAATTTGTTGAAGTTTTGGTAGCCAGAAGATAGGTTTTGTATGTGTGTTTGTGTGTGTGTGTGTATGTGTGTGTGTGTGTGTGCTGGGGATTGAACTCATGACCTCATGCTTGGCAGGCAGGCATTTATGCCACTAAGCTAAACCTCTGGTCCATAAGATAGGTTTTTGAAGAAAATAGCTAGGCATGGTGGTGCACACCTGTAATCTAAGCACTTGGGAGGCTGAGGCAGGAGAATTGCTTGCAAGTTCAAGACTGGCCTGGGCTACAAAATGAGCTCAAGGCCAGCCTGAATTGCACAGTGAGATCTTGTCTCAAAAAGACAAAGAGAGAGAGAGAGAGAGAGAGAGAGAGAGAGAGAGAGAGATTGGATCATTAAGCCTCTAACTTCATCAGTGAATTCATCCATCAATGAGATCATAATTTGATGGCTTCACTGGAAGTTAACAGAAACAAGAAGCAGGGCTTAGTTAAAGGGTGTTAATCATGAGAATGTGACTATTTCTAGTCTCTGATCCTTTCCTTTTTCTTATTTGTTTATTTATTTTGTACCAGGGACCAAACTCATGACCTTGTGCTTGCCAGGAAGACACTTGTACCGCTGAGCTAGACCCCTGGCCCTTCCTTTCCATTTTCTATCTATCTCTTTCTCTTTGTCTATTTCCTGACTGCCATGAGACAAACAGCTTTTCTCCACCATGACTTTCCATCATGATGTTCCACCTTACTTGAGGCCCAAGGTGATGTAACAAGTCAACCACATACTGAAACCTTTGAAACTGTGAGCCGAAATAAACCTTTCCTCTTTTAAATGGTTTCTCTAAGGTATTTTGTCACAAATATAAAAAAAACTAAGTAATACACTGCAATTGGAAATTTTCCCATTAAACAGGCCATTCTTATGCTCCCACAGTAAACAAAGCTCATAGCTGACTAACCTTGCTCACATATCTGCACAGCATCCAGCCTGTGTTTTAGTAAATTAATCTTCAATATAGTGATAACTCAGTTGTCAAAGGATTCTCAGCTAGGACTTTCCAGTATTCTAACAGCAAAGCTCAAAAAAAAAATCTGCTTGGTGTTCATAACTTTTCTTGATAATTGAACCAAAAATCTAACTGGAAAAACCCTGTCCCAGCTGATAGTGCATCATGTGTGTTTCACTGCAGTCACAAAGGGGTATCGCTTTAGTCTAAGCGTTGCTCTCATTCAGACAACATACAGTGCTTGTGTTAGTGTATTAAAACACTTGTCATTCTGTTTTATGTGGTTTTTTTGCATTTTATTTGCATAAAATATCATAACTATGGCTCCAGAGAAAGATACCAGCAGTAAAGCTAAAAGAAAACTGTAAGAACCATGATAGTGTCAAAGAAAGAAATCATTGCAAAATTTTTAAAGTTCTGGGAAAATGGATTTATCAGTGTAATTTTGGGGCCTCAAAACCAGTTATTTGGCTTTCCTTTTTATTTATTTATTTATTTATTTATTTATTTATTTATTTATTTGTCCTTTTGAGACAGAGACTCTCTATGCAGGTCAGGCTAGCTTTGAGCTCACTTTGTAGCCAAGGCTGGTCTCAAACTCGCAATAATCCTTCTGCCTCAGCCTCCCGAGTGCTGAGATTAAAGGCGTGAGCCACCATGCCCAGCTTTTCCATTATTTCTTATTGGAAAAATATGATCAGTTCTCAACCTTTTGGTATTTGAATATGAATTTGGAACAAATTGAGTTCAAGTGAAGTATCAGCATATAAGATACAAAGACTGTTATCTTCTCAAAGTCTTGCCCTGGAAAATAAAAGGTAAAGTAAAAAGAAACAAAAAAAGCAACATAAAAATAAATACATAAAAGCAATGTTACAGAAATAAAAATAAAATAAATGTCAAAAAGCTTACAAAAAGGAGCTACTGTTAGCATGCAAGAAGAGAATTCTATTAAAAAAAAAACCTCTAAGAAATAAATGGTACATTCCAAAAACATCAAGAACATTTTTGGAAATTATATATTCCAGAAATGAAAATTTTCAATAGAAAGTCTAAAATATAATTGAGGAATTTTTCCCAAAAAAGAAAAAGGAGTGAAGATATTTGATAAAAAATTAAGACAATTAGGAAAATTATTCAGGGAGTATTAGCATTAAAAGAAGAAAAACAGAAAATAGAGAAAACAAAGAGGAGATTATCAATCATCTTAATTTCTAGATTGAAAAATTTACCAAATGAAAACAGATTCAGGATAATGCAAAACATTTGATTTGATCTTTGATTTTTTTAAACTCACTATGTAGCCCAGGCTGGCCTTAAACTCATGGTGATCCTCCTGTCTCAAACTCTTGAATGCTGGGATTATAGGCATGCACCACCATGCTGAGCTAATGTTGTGATTTTGAACACTGAAGATTCTGCAAGATTGCAAAAAGGAAAAACTAATATCCACATCTACACAGGGTTACCAACTTATGAGAGCAAAATGTTCTGTACACTTAGAAAATGATGTACGATCATGGTTACTAGTGGCCATCAAAAGTGAATTTAAACTGATTTAATTAGTCAATAGCAACTCCCTTCAATGAACATGACTTTGCAAGCCAACCAATGAGTGTTTGTCCTTTGATTATGAAAGCCAACTAATTCTCACAGTGGATGTTTAAAAACAAATCAGAATATATAAGGGTGATTACTAGAGGTCAAGGAATGTTGGGGAAAGGGAGATGGTGAGAGGTTGGGGTAATGGGTACCTACACAGAATTAGATGGAAGTCCCGATTTCCTAACAGTAGTTGGAAGTTTGTCACAGATCAGGGAGTGTAGGGACCAGGGAGCCCTGTAGGTAGGCAAAAGATAAGCTGAAGGCCTTGGAGAATTACTAAGGGCAGCTAGAGGTGGTTTTTCCAGAGTTGGCCTTTATATATATATATATATATATATATATATATATATATATATATCCGACCCAAGCAATTAGAAAGACAAAGCCAAAGAAACTAAACTCAGGAAGGTCCCAGGTAGTGTGATTAATTAGGAATATACACTTCCCCTTTTCTTAATCCTTAAACCTACTTATCCACAAACCTCCCAACCCATAATATTTGTTTTTCAAGGAAAATGATTTTTATTTTTACATTTTAGGTATACATATTGATTACATTCATTACAGGGAATTTGAACCTGTACATGATATAACTTGATTCTTTCTTGTTTTATTCCCCTCTCTTCCCCTCAGCCTCTTTCCCTCCTTATTTACAAAAGCTTTGTATCCATTTCCTCCTTGTTTTCTCATTTGTTTTTTACTATTCCCTTCCTTCCTGTCTCCTCTCTCCCCTCCCTTAGTTTCCCTTCCCATTTGAACATTTTCTTTCTATTTCACACTTTGGTCCTTATTTACACTTTCAGTTTCAGTTTCTCACACTAGAGAAACTATGCACATGTCCAGTTTATTTCACATAAGACTATGGTCTTAAGGTGCATCCATTTACCTAGAAATGTCTTGAGCTTATCCTTCTTTATGGTGAAGTAGCACTCCATGGTATATAAAAATCACATCTTTATCCATTCACCAGTTGATGGCCAATTTGTTTCCAAGATTTTGGTTTTAACGAACTGCGCTATAAACGGGGGTGTGTATAGATCACTGTGGTATGAGCTTTTAATTGTTTTGGGAAGATACCAAGAAGAGAAATAGCTGAGTCAAATGGGACCTCTAGTCTTCTGAGGAATCTTCACACTGATTTCCACAGTGCTTGCAACAGTCTATACTTCCACCAACAGTGAGGGGTTCCTTTCCTCTATCCGATTGCCCCACCAGCATTTGTTATTGGTTGATATTTTGATAATAGTCATTCTTCCTAGGGTGATATGGAATTCTCAGGTAAAAGAAATTGAAATGGCAAATAAACATATGAAAAAATGTTTAGCATCATTGCTCATTCCCCATGCATAATCTTATTCTCCATCAACAGACAAGGAAAGGTCATATGATGGGATGGAATTTAAGGGAGAATCAAAGACAGTCAGGGAGCCAATCAGATTCCAGGAGCTTGCAGGAGACAAGGATCTCACTAAAAAACAAGAATCCACTAGTTACTTACTTATGAGTACTCTCTACTTGTCCAGAGTAGCTGTCTACCATGTCTTCTCTTTTCCCTTTTCCCATCTTCAAATAAGTCATCTTCTTTTATTTAAAAAGAAAGAAAAGAACTAGGTGGGGTTACTATAGTTCCTGCTACCCAATTACATATATTTTCTGAATAACTAGATGAGAGGAGCTAAAGTCTCCCAATATAAGAAGGTAGAAATGTTAATTAGGGCTGGGGGTTTAGCTCAGCAGCATAAGTGCCTGCTTAGCAAACATGAAATCGTGAGTTCAATCCCCAGAACCAAAAAAAAAAAAAAAAAAGTTAATGTTAATTATCCTGATTTGATCAGTACATATTGTATGTATGTACTGAAATGTCAAACTGCACCAAATAAATTTGTACAATTATTATGTATTAAATGTTTTTTTAAGTTTGATGAGATAAAATAAAAATAAAATACATGTAATTGTTGATCGATTGTAAAACATACTAGGTCTCAAGCAATTTACTTCTCATTCACCCGCTCTAGGGAAGTCACTAGAGGAATGTAAGCAGGAAAAAGATGTGGCTTACTAGAAATAGAATAGGAGAAATAGGAGAATCAATATAGTTAAAAAAAAAATCACAGGACAATCTTAGGATGGTGCTGAATAGAGAGATTCTATGATGGTAGCAGAGCAAAAATCAGCCCATATTAGAGCTTATGTCTATTACATAGTGCCCTATAACAAACTAAACCAAAATGCAGTGGTTTAAGTCAACTATCTCGGTGAGGCTACACTTGGGAGACTGAGGCAGGAGGATCACCGCAAGCTCAAGTTCAGCCTGGGCTATGTGGTGAGTTGAAGGCTAACCTGGACTACATAGTGAGAAGAAAAAAGAAAGAAAGAAAGAAAGAAAGAGAGAGAGAGAGAGAGAGAGAGAGAGAGAGAGAGAGAGAGAGAAAGAAAGAAAGAAAGAAAGAAAGAAAGAAAGAAAGAAAGAAAGAAAGAACAGAAGCTTTTATAGGTGGTTAGACACTGCCCTCATGAATGGATCGATGCCTTATAAAAGACAGCTTGTGAACCTATTTGCTCCTTCCACCACATGAGGACACTGAAGTCACCCTCTGTCCCATGATGAGGAACAGCCCTACCAGACACCAAAACTGCTGTTCCGTTGGTATTGAACTCCCCAGCTTCCAAAATTGGAAGCAATGAATTTCTGTTGTTTATAAATTACTTTAGCAGTAAGGTAAGTATTGTGTATTTTCTCTCATATGAGGAAGTTGAAAAAAGAAAAGACTTGAACACAAAGGATGGGCCACCCTAGTAGGGTAAGAGAAATGAGGGAGGGAAGGGAGAGGGGAAGGAAAGAGGGGAGAGAGGAGGGCACACGTGATCAAAGCACGATATAGGCATGCATGAGAATGTCACAGTGAAAACATTAATTTGCACAATGTGATTTAACAATGATAAGTTTAAGAAGATAACTAGGGTGATGGTGCACATGTGTAATCCAAGTGTTCTGGGAGGTGGGGTCAGGAAGATGGCAAGTTCAAGCCACACCTTGGCAATGTAGTGATTTAGCAAGTCCCTGTCTTACAATGAAAAATAAAAAGGGCCAGGGGTATATCTTGGTGCAAGGCCCTGGGTTTTTATCTCATAAAAATAAACAACTATAAATACTGGGTCAGTAGCATTTTGTTATAATACCTCCAGTGGGCTATGGTAACTAAATTGACCAAAATTACAATAAATATATTAGAAAAGAGATGGTATGCAAAAAGTTGGTAAAAATGATAGAGCAGGAAGCACAAAGAGCTGTCTTACTCATCCGGAGTACAAAAATCCAAGATCATATCTAAAACTAGAAAACCAAGAAATAACAATACAAGAATGTTATCTAGGAAAACGGTGACAAATGCCAAGACAATCAGGTAAAGGACACAGACTGGAGCCCATTGGGAGGAAGAAAACTATGATCATGGCCTCTGGGGTGGGGGTGGGGATCAGAACCTTACTGCTGATTTTCACTTTGAGTTTTAGAGAACCATTCACTTTTAAAACTATGTGTTAAACTTAGTTTTTAAAAAGGAGAAAAAGAAACAAAAGGGAAGGATTAAAGTCACTGATAAAGATTAACAGGCTCTGTCTAATATTTAGTGAAAAACAACATAAAATTATGTAAGTAAATGGAGGGAGACTGGCAATCATAAATACATGCTTGTATATGCATAGGGTAAGCTATCAGGGAGCTCTGTTGAGTCTATCTCCAAAATAAATCCTGACTATAGTTGCCTCTTACCCATCTACTCCTCCCATACCAGGATTGCCATCCCCTCTGAGGATGCCAGGGATAGCCTTATTGCTTCCCAGGTCTCCCTGCCTCTACCCATGAAATCCAATAAGACAAATAAATTACATTGTCCCGTCCAATCAAAACCCTTAGACCTTGTGTTTTCAACACATCCCCATGAAAGCAGATTCTTCAGCAGGACTATCATAACTTCTAGCAATCTGTTTCTTTCCTCTTCCTGATCTTGTTGGAGCACATTCTCCCCTCAGGGACTTTACAACTCAAGGCCCTTCTGCCTGCAGAGCTTCCCTGAGGCATCAGTGGGTGCATGCCACCATTTGTTCTTTAAGTATACACTTGATATGTAGATGACTATTGGTTCTCTCCTTCCATACAACCTGAAGTTCCATGAGGGCAGCCATATTTGCCCACTTTATTGCTTGTATTTCAGCCCCAAGTCCCTGAAACACAGCCTGGTACATGGTACTATAATTAACAAAAGTCTTTTGAATAAATTAATGAACAATGAAAAATATATTCTATTTTGGAACTGATGTCTCTTCAAAGGGAGAAATAGTCAATGACAGAGAAATGCTCTGCTATTTTTTACAGAAAAGAAAAATCCTACTACTTTCAGAGGCTTCTCTGGGGAAAGGAACCAGGAAGTTCAATGACTGCCGTGAGAGAGCAAGAGACTTTCACTTCTCTAGGTCCCCCTGCCTCTGACTCCTGGGCCAAGTTGTGGTTTCCACACTTGCTGCACACCCACGGGGACCACAGTGTTCAAATGAAGTATAAGGACATCCACTTATATTTACTTTTCCTCTACAAGAAAGAAGATATTGTATTAATTCATAGAATTTGAATACATATATATAATGTATAAATTATATTCTGAATTGCACATTCAAAATGCCTTCAATTATAAGGGTACATAATCTAAGAAATTTAATCTGTAAGTCTAGTCACAAACTGGTAGTCTGTAGGTCTTACAAATGGTGGCCATGTTTGATTTGTCACAGTTTTAAAGTTATTTGAATCGATATCAAAATATAGAGATTTTAGACAAAATTCAGAGTTCTGGCTTTTTTAGATGTTAGAGGAGTTGGTAATGCTAGCCCTATGACTTGCTGGAGCACACAAGTGTTAAAAAGAAATGTTGAGTGTGTGTGTGTGTGTGTGTGGTTTTCTGTGCATCAATATCCTCCTAACAGCATCCTGTGGGTTTTCACATCTGACTCATCTCAAGCAATTATCTGCCTGTCTTGTGGGCCTTTTACCTTATGGCCTTCAGTTTATATCATTTTTCTGACCCTGTTTTTCAACCTTAGCCAAAGCATACTTACTGATAACAGTGGAAGGCCTGAAATTTGCTAATAATCTACTATTTTTTTTTTTAAAAAAGGATTGAGCTGGGCATGGTGGCAGCACTTGGGAGGCTGAGACAGGAGGTCTGTTGCAAGTTCAAGACCAGCCTGGGCTACAAAGTGAGCCCAAGGCCAGCCTTAACTGCATAGCAAGACCCTGTCTCAATAAATAAATAAATAAATAAATAAATAAGTAAAAATTTTTTAAACAAGGAGTGAATTCAGATCTATGACTTTAAAGGTATTCCTATTCTAACACACTTACCCTCTTCTAATTCTGCTGAGCAAGAGTAATAGAGAATAGGGTATTTGTTGACAATCCAGAAACTGAGTTTAACCTGGAGTCAGGCCCTATGGATCAATCTTTGGATGTGCCCTGGCTGAGAACAAATGATCTTTAATCCACAGTTTTGAACCTAATATTCTAATCCTCTGTGATTTACACAGTTAAATATATAGAGTTGATGGAATATATACACTTACACACACACACACACACACACATATATATGGACCTATAGTAAAAGGAAAGATGTCTTACTTTTTTTCTAGATTGTTCTTAACATTATTTTCTTGCTTAATCCTTACAATAGTCATGTGGGTAATTTTTTTCTTTTTTGTCTTAATTTTCTAGATAAGCAAATGAGGCTTAGGAAAGTGAAATGTCATATTACTACTAAATGACATATTTAGGATTCAAATTGAAGTCTAATTCCAAAGCCAATGGATTTCACTAAGCAGTAACCATGCCTTCAAAACAAACAAACAAGGAAATAAGTAATATCTTTTGATAAATATATTGAAATATCTCCAATAAGATATTCAAAAGTAAAGATTGCATTGTCATTAAAAATAAACTAGAAAGTCAGTGTGATCTATAGCAGCAAGATGACTTGAGTTAGGTTAATAGAAGAGAGAAAAACAAAAAGCATTGTATAATAGAATTCAGTAATGGCTTAAGCATATTGTCAAAAGAATATAAAAGCTTAACATTTTTAAACTCAAATAGTAAACAATTGGAAATTATTGTTATAAAAATGGGAAGTTGCTTCTTGGCCACAACTTCTATTTATTGTAGGCAATAAGTGGAGAACAAATTATTTTTTAAAAAATATAAGGTCAGACTCCAGCTTTATTCATTCAAAAGAGCATTTTCAATGTGATCAAGGGACACTGTTAGGAGACGGTCATCGACAATGTAAAGACAGAGCCTTCGCTCTCACAGAGTTCACCTTCTACTAGAGAAGCTGAGGACTCTGTTTGCCACAAGACAGCACTAGGTTAAGTGAGCCCCAATCCTGGAAAGACCTGCCAGCCAGGCAAAGAACTTTTGACTGATAGTGGTCAAAAGGAGCTTTGAGGCAGCAAAGAGTCAAGAGGTCACTCTGTGACCAGGCTGCATATTACAGCACACTCTGTGTGTGTACTACTGAGAAAGAGATGTGGTAACCAAAGCCTTTCACCATGAGATAAGACAAAAGACTTAAATAAATTAATCAGAGTGTTTCTGAACAAGGTAAGATAAGGGGTTAAGATAATAGAGGGTGAGGCCACTGCTGACTGTTTATTTAATTTCTCCAGCAGAAATGAGAAATGGGTTATGCAAATCAGGACTACTTGCTCAATGCAAAGAATAATATATTAGATATATTAATATATCTAAATAATAATATCTAAAGAATAATAATAGATATAAAGTTGAGTATCTGTTTTAAACACATGTATGTTTTGGGGGAAGGCAGAATTTTAAGTATAAAAGTGAAGATAAATCCCTAAATTCATGCAAGAGCATTTGTGGGGTGACATAAGGAAAACTTTTTGGCTTACTCTTGAAGTTTTTATTTTTCCTAATTGAACAATTAAAACATGAATATATTTTCCTTGCAAAATTACACAAATTATATATGAAAATAAGGTCTTCTTTGGCCACCTCTTAACCATTTCCTACCCAAATTCTCCCACCCCCAGGTTACCATTTTCTTGAATTTGAAGCATAAGTACATGTAGTATTTCAGCACCATGCAAAAAGAAAAAGAAAAAAGCTATATCCAATGGTTTCCATAAAAGGTATAAACTCATTTCCAAATATAATGTAAACTCCTACATGCCAAGGACTGGAAATACAACAATGGCTTCAAGTTCATTACCAACTCCAAGCTTGGCATCATTTTTCTATTATGCACTGATAAAGAAAATGAGTCTTAGAAAAAATTACACAAGGCACCCAAGGTTACTTTGAGTAAGTAGTAGTGCTGGGAGTCAAATCCTGACCTATTTGTCTTTAAAGCCTAACCTTCCTTCTAACCTAAAGATTGTCAAACTATTTGAGTTTAAATTAGAAGTCTTTACCTTTTAAAAATTAAAATAAAGTCATATTGTAGGCTAATGCAAAACATAAAAACAGAAGTGCTGTGGTTCATTCAGTAGTTACCTGCAAAGATGAATTTGTTTTTATAGAGGACTTGATGGAATTTCTTATGTGGAAATACTCAAAGGCCCATATTGCCTACTGTTAAGCAGCTTTAGCGACAAATGCTAAACAGTATATTAGTAGAAACCATAGGGCAGAGATCATCAAGACACTGGTTTTACAATCAGAAGACCTGTTCATGCCAGCTCTTGGAGCTTTTTTGATCATGCCTCTGCTATTTGCATCTGTAAGATGGCAGAATTCTTACAAGGTCTTAGGATTTCTGCTCCCTATGCATGTTCATGTAACTGTCCCTCCCCACCCTGTCCAAAGATGGAGTAGCACCAGTGACTGTAAGAGAGCATCATTCTTGTGATTAGGTTATTGAACAGTTAAGCGGGAGTTAACCAAAAGAGTTCAATCTTCTGGCAAGAAGCTGAAGGTAACTCCTTGGAGTTGGAAGTGGACCCTGTTGAGAATAAGCAAGAAAGCAAGGATCTTGGCTGCTGTCATAGTCCAAGTGGGCTGCTATAACAAAATACCTTAGACTGGGTAACACATAAACAACAGACATTATTGCTTCTAGTTCTGGGAAGGTGGGGAAAATAAGATCAAGAGCCAGCAGGTTAGGTACCTGATGAGGCCTATTCCTCATACATACTGTCTTTTATGTGTTTTTCCCCAACCACAGACTCTGACTGTCAAACATCCAGGACAAGAGGCTTCTGCACAAACTCATTGATGAGGCAGAGTTTCTCTCTCAGATTCTCCCAAAGTGATTTTTCCTGCTCCACTAATGAAAGCCTAACATGCAACCTGGGAGTGAGCAAAGCCCCTTTCTCACTTTGCCAATCAGATGGCCACTTTGACATGTTTTCTGACTGCAGTCTTATTTAAGAACTCTTCCTGGACTGACCCCCATCTAAGCTTTCTCAGTAATCCTGGTAATCTGAGTAGACCCTTCCGGGTCAATCTCAAACATGTTCCACCTCCTGCCTCCTGACTGGGCTCTTGTTACCTTGCTGAACAGGGACCTTTTTTAAAAAGAACATATTTGTAGTAATTGCCTGAAAAAAAATTGAATGGTGGCAAGTTTTCAGACAGTTTGAATGTAGGAGAATCTAAAGTAGAAGAAAACTGAATAAACTGTCACACTTACATACTGAGAATGCCCAACGCACAAAATGTACTGTACTTTCTTATAGCTGCCTGAGCAAACTCATTAACGCAGTGTCTGATAACATTTGCCCTTTTAATGCAGGGAATTAGTTAATTCTACACGAGAAAGAGAAGAATACAAAGCGAGTAATCAAAGAGTTTGGAAAAAGACAAGAAGATGAATTTTTAGAACTGATGAAGATGAAAAATAAATAAGAAAAAGGACAACTGATTTCCAAGGTGAAACTTTTTTAGCCTTTTTGAGACAAGGTCTTGCAATTCGGGCTGAACTTGAGCTTACTTTGTAGCCCAGGCTGGTATCAAACTCACTATGATCCTCCTGCCTTAGCCTCCCAAGTGCTGGGATTATAGGTGTGCACCATCACACCTGGCTAAAATGGAAATATCTTAAAGAAAAAAAAGATTACTTCCACCCACAGAGATATCTTTGTCTTGAGACAGTCAGGAAGAAAACTTCATGAAATCATTAACAATGAGGTAAGGAAGAAGCGGGAGGAGAGACCTCTTGGCAAATGAATGAGGGGGAATTACCATGGAGATACCTAGGCTAAGCCAGGCAGAACAGAGAAAGGGGAGACAACAAGGATCCTGAGATTGAAGGAGAAAAACATCATGAAGCTGAGAGTTTGAAGAAATTCAAAGGCAGCCTAAAGGAGCAAAAGCAAACTTACCCACACGGACCAAGTGTTGTGTAAACCAGAAACAGATCATTCAAGGTTACAGTCATGGTTTATCAGGATCACAAAGAAAAGAAATATGGTGCAATTTTGAAATAAAAAAAGTTACATATGAAGAAGGACTGTATTGGGGCATTCACTGTAATTTTAATCCTTTCCTGGATCCTCTGACCCACTACATTTCCCCTTTTTTATGTTAATTCATATCAGCTTACTTCCCTGTAAAACCAAACAAACTAATAAAATAACTCTTATAATGTAGGGAGGAAAACAGAGACATTCCTTATTGGCTCTGTTGAACAAATTGGATACAGTTTGTCTAAGGTATGGTTGTAGACAGGCCAATCACTAAGGCCCGCTTCGGGGGGAAACTGTGATGCCCATGGCCCTTTTAAGACAGCTGTGCTTTACACCCCCTGTGACCTCTTTCCTGTTCCCTCAATACTCAGTTCTTCCACCTCAACTGACCTGAACAGGAACACATTCATGACCCGGATGTGACTAATTTTTAGGTGCATTTATGGCCTGTGAGACTGTTTAGCATAGAATCTCTGTTCAAGTAGGGATATTATAGAGCTAGACATTATCTCCTAGAAATTTGATGTGCAACTAATTGTGAATAATTTGAAGTTTGGCATTATCAGAAAGGAAAAGTAGGTAATTGTGAATAAGCAGAAGATGCAGGAAAGGTAAAATCTAAGCTATTCATACAAGAGGGTGGAAGCACAAACAGAGGAACTCTAAGTCACCCAATTATGAAATCTCTGCACTTACCAAGCAGCAAGAATGACTCAGACCACCACCAAAATTTCCAGAATCACTTCGACCTCTTTGGCTAGATATAGCCATCACCTGCTTCGACAGGTTTTTCCCTACTCCCATTGTGGCCATTCACAGTATGGTATTTCTGAATGAAAATCTTATCCACAGAATCATTGTCATTAAAGGGTATAAAAACAAAGCCCCTCTTCTTTCCACTGCCTCAGTCAGTCATGATTTCAATCACTTTAATTTTTCCATACTGGTTGTGGATTTGGTTTTGGTGGCAATGACAGTTTTGGTCACTGAGTAAACTTCAGTGGTGGAGGTGGCTTTGGTGGCAGCCATGGCAAAGGTGTATATGGTGGCTGTTGAGATGGCTGCAGTGGATTTGGTAGTGATGGAAGCATTATGGAGGTGGTGGAAGCTACAATCAATTTGGTAGTTACAACAATCAATCTTCCAATTTTGGACCCATGAAGGGAGGAAACTTTGGAGACAAAAGCTCTGAGCCCTATGGTGGTGGAGGTCAATAATTTACCAAACCACAAAATCAAGGTGGCTATGGTGGTTCCAGCAGCAGCAGTAGCTATGGCAGTAGGAAACAAAGGTTAGCAGGAGAGGAGAGCCAGAGAAATGACAGGAAAACTGCAGATTACAACAGATTTGTGAATTCCTCCAAGTGCAGTGATGGCAGGGCCTAGCTGCCACAAAGAAGACATGTTTTAGACAGACTCATATGTATGGACAAAAAAGTCTGGATTATATTTGTGACTAATTGTATAACAGGTTATTTTAGTTCTGTTCTATGGAACGTGTAAAGCATTCCAACAAATGGTTTTAGTGTAGACTTTTTTTTTGCACCCGTGCTGTTGATTGTTAAATGTTACAGTCTGATCATGAGACTGAATAAATGTCTTTAGAAAAAAAAAGAATGTGACTCAGACTAGTGAGTGACTCTTCTCTGGATGATACTTGTTTGTTCCTAAGTGGCTTCTTGTGTCCAAGAGGCTGACTCAATAGTTTTTCCAGATTTCTCAGGGCATTCCTAAAGTCTTTATTTCAATATCCCTACTCCCATCACCTGAATGAACTACAAGTGATTTAATGAATATGTCAGTAACATTAGCTAGAATTTATTTAACACATACTATTGCCAAGCACAGGGCTATTAATGTTACTGTTCTGACTCATTTAATTTTTTTTCAACATCCCCATGAAGTAGGTGGCAATAGCTCAAAGCTTTTTGTTTCCTCCAGTCTCATGTATTGAATGTTTAGCCCTGATTGTAATGACGTTGGGGCAGGGCATGGCCTAATAGAAGGTGTTTAGGTATGAAGAGACAAATATTGCTATCAAAGGGCTAGTGAGAGTAGGTTTTTTCTGCTTCTTTGTGCCATGTGAGGAACAGTATTCCTTTCCTGTGGAGAATGCAATGCTCACGATATCATTTTGGAAGGGGAGAACATGTTCTCACTAGACACTAAACTTGCCAGTACCTTGATCTTGGACTCCTGGCATCCAGAACTGTGAGAAACATATTTCTGTTTGTAAATTACACAACTTAGAGTATTCTAATAATTCATGAGATAGACCAAAAACACAGGTACTACGAATCTCATCAGTTTATGGATGGAGAAACCTAACTTAAGAGAAGCTATCTTGCTTGCCCAAGATCATTTCTTCTTTTGTAGATCTAGAGCTGAAGCAGATCTGCACAACTTGATAGCCCAAATGTGAAATTATATCTAATTCCTATCAAATTACCGTTTCCTTGGGATCGTTTTGAAAGTAGACAGTGGAAGCCAGCCACTCCAAATCATAAAATCAGTGAGAGTGATCAGAATGAATAAGGGGAAAGAGTCATTGTGAATATTATACATAAAATAATATCATCATGTTTCTTGCTGAAACTTCAGAAAAGAGAAGTTCTTCATAGTTCCCTTCAAAACAGAAATGGTAAATGGACATTAATCACCATTTTGCAAGCACAATACACACCAGATATATTCCTTTATTTTAATAAACAATGGACAATATATTTACATGTTTAAGGAAAATACATTTTTCTAGTTTAATGATGACCTTGATTTCTCTGAACAAATATTCCTTATAAAATCTCAAATTCCTTTATAATGAATATTCTTACAAAGGGGTTTTTGGAAATCAAAGTTAGACTTTGCATAAAAGAGAGAAGTGAAACTAGTTTTTTAAAAAATATGTACAAGAAGCTATGAAATATGAAGTTCAAGATTCAAATTCTACTTATGCTAATATGATTGCTAAAATTTATTTCTCAAAAATTAGGAAATACGGGGCCAGGGATTTAGCTCAGTGGCTTAAGCACCTGCCTGGCAAGCGCAAGGTTGTGAGTTCAATATCCGGTACCAAAAAAAAAAAAAGAAAATTAGGAAATACAGTAAAGGCATATATGTGATGTATATACCTACCTGAAAATGAGTAATAATGTTGAGAATGTCTTAGTTCCATGTGGACATATACCTTTGTATTTTCTTCATGGCTGAATCCTCAGAAGCTACAATAAGTAAGTAGGTACTCAATAAAAACTTGTTAAATAAAATGAACAAATGACTAAACTTAAGATACTGAGATTGTTCTCTGAATTCTAGAGCTAAATGACTTCAAGTATTTGAGCAAGTGGCTTAGTATTTTGGGATATAAATTTTATTTATGGGTAGTATTTTTCAATTTATTTAAAAATTCTTACAAGAAGACAAGGCTTTTATGTCCTATCATACATAAAAACTAATAGCATTGTACTGCTTTAGGAACAGGCCATAAATTCAAAGAACAGACTAGAAAATCTGTAAGTATATGTGTGTGTGTGTGTGTGTGCACTTGTGTAAGTGTATATATTTAGTATTCTACAAAAGTAGAATATTAAATAATTATGTGAAATAAAATAAATTTGTTTATGACAAATAATTGATTATAAAAATAATTTTTCTTCTATTTCATATCATAAAAAAAGCTAAATTCCAGACCAGTCAAAGACTTGAACCTTCTTTTAAATGAAAATGCAAGTCACAGGGCTTGGGGTGGGGCTCAGTAGTAGAGTATGAGCTTAGCATGTGCAAGGCCTTGGGTTAAAAAAAAACAAAGGAAAATCATAAAACTACTAGGAACAAAAGTCGTAGAAATATTAGCAATGTTATCATAATGTTGGTATGGTTAAACCCTTTCTAAGAGTAATACAAAACCCAAAATAATAAAGAAAACATTAAAACATGGACAATTTTACACCCTAACATGTATGAGAAAATAACAAAGTGTTATGAAATTAACAGGAAAAATTAGACACATGAATGTGGTACTGCACATTGAAGTTAATGATTTTATTTTAAAATATTACTTAAATTATGAAATTTCACATTTACCAAAACTTTAATAAAAGATAAAGTCTCCCATAAGTATAACACAATGATTATTATTTCTATTTATTTCCTTGTAATATTTTAGACATTTTTATTAAAATATTTCATAGAATATAAAATTAATTTCTTTAAAGTACCCAATTTAGTGGGCTTTAGTATATTTACAAGATGTACAGCCATCACCACTCACTAATTTTATATATATGTATTTTTTTTTTGGTACTGGGGATTGATCTCATGACCCTGTGCTTGCTAGGCAGGTGCTTAGGACACTGAGCTAACTCCCTGGCTTCACTTGCTAATTCTAAAACATTTTCTTCATCCCCTCCCAGTCCAAATGGCAACCCATTAGCGGTTTCTTTCCATTCCTCCTATCTCCTTTGTGTCTCCATTCACCATTTTTGTCATAGGTATACTTTAAACCCAGTTGATTATAGAAGTCTTCTTTGTTTAATTTTGGGGGGGATCTGTTTTCATGTTGTTGGGCGTTTTTTTTTTTTTTTTCTGAAACAGGGTCTTGCTATGCAGTTCAGGTTGGCCTTGAACTCACTATGAAACCTAGGTTGGCCTTGAATTCATGGCAATCTTCCTGCCTCAGCCTCCCCAGTTCTGGGGTTACACGCATGCACCATCACACCAGGCAGTTTAATTTAATAATCTCTCAGAAACAAGCTTTTGATAAATGAATAAATCATTTTCTAATTCAAATATAGATAAATCATTTCAAAAATGTTTACAAAGAACAAAAATAACAGAAACAAATGAAAGTAAATCAACTGGGCATGGTTGCACACTCCTGTAATTCCAGCACTGGGGAGGATGTGGCAGGAGGATCACTGCAAGTTTGAGACCAGCCTGGGCTACAAAGTGAGCCCAAGGACAGACAGCCTGAACTGCATAGTGAGACCTTGTCTCAAAAAGACAATAAATAAATAAATAAATAAATAAATAAATAAATAAATAAATAAAAATAAAAAGTAAAGAATAATTTCAGATATAAATTAAAACACAAAGATGTAAATAACTCGTTAGCCAGCATGCAATGTAGTTCAAGAACTGGGCTGTTGAAAAGACATTTTCTTGGGTTTGATAGTCTTACTATTGCATCTATTGCATCCAGAAGTAATTTTTTTTCCAGAGCTAGAGACTCAGTGCAGGACTTCACATATGGCAAGCAAGTGTTCTACCACTGAGCTTTAGCCTTTCAAGAAAAAAAAGTCAATGATGCTGAAGATATTGTGAGAATTATGAGTGTTTAGCTGATACATTTCACCTTCATCTGACCCCTTTGCCTTCTTGCCTTAAATCCTAGACCAAATCAAACTTTTTTTAACAGCTATTTTTTTAAATTGTTCTGCATGGTTACTTCCCTATCTCTAACTAATACAGTCATATTGCCACTTCTTCATTTAACAAAGAGACTTTATCTCAGCTGTAGACTTCCTTCCTATTCTGATAGATGAGAGCTTAGATCATATACACCCAACTCCGCCCAGTGTGGATGTACCATTGTTTTTAGTTCCTCTATTGTAATTTTAGGTAACTCATTTACTTTAGAGTTCTTTTTTTTTTTTTTTTTTTTTTTGGTATTGGGATTAAAGACAGGACACAAGCAACAGAAATATTTTACCACTGAATTATGTCCCAGTTCTTTTAATTTTAGCTTCACAGGATCTCACAAGTTGCCCAGCTCACACCAAATATGCTTCATTCTACTGAGTGACTGAGATTACAGGCATGTACTTATGTGATCATATTTAATTTTCAAGGGCAGGGAAGAGCCAAGGTGGTGCCACGCCGCGAGGCAAGTAGCAGCTCACGAGGGCAGGTCCGGAAAAGTTTGGGACCATAGATCCTGGAGGCTGGGTGCCTGCCCAGGCTCCTTGGCTCAATGGACCAGGCTCCAGAGGTTCCACGGGCTTGAGTGGACTGCGCCCAGTGACCTTCATTCAACTAGGGGAGCCAGACCCACTGAGTTCCCACATTAGGAAAACAGAATGAACACAAATAAGCAACCTGATATTACACCCAGACATATAATAATCACCATCCCAGAAATCCAACATAAGAACAGAATATTAAAAGCTGTCAGAGAGAAAAGACAGGTCACCTATAAAGCAAAACCTATCAGAATCACAGCAGACTTCTTAACACAAACAATGAAGTCAAGAAGAGCATGGAATGAAGTTTTTCAGATCCTTAAAGAAAATGACTTCCAACCCAGAATGATGTACCCTGCAAAACTGTCCTTCAAAATAGATGGAGAAATCAGATACTTCCATGACAAAGAACACCTGAAGAACTTCATGATCACCAAACCAAACCTACAAAGAATACTGAAAGACATTCTAGATACACATAGGGAAAAAAACCACTAATTGAAAAGGGAAGCAATTCTCCCTAAGTCATTCCTGGAAGCAAATATCACTCTAGTACCAAAACCTGAGAAAGACCCAACTAAAAAAGAGAACTATAGGCCAGTCTCCCTAATGAACATAGATGCAAAAATTCTCAATAAAATATTGGCAAACAGGATGCAGCAAATCATCAAGAAGATTATACACTATGACCAAGTGGGATTCATCCCAGGTATGCAGGGATGGTTCAACATATGTAAATCAATAAATGTAATCCACTATATCAATAGAGCCAAAAGCAAAAATCACATGATCATTTCTATAGATGCAGAAAAAGCTTTTGATAAGATCCAATACCCATTCATGATAAGAACCTTACAGAGAATTGGAATAGATGGTCTTTACCTCAATATGATAAAGGCCATCTATGACAAACCAACAGCCAGTGTCATATTAAATGGCTTAAAACTGAAAGCCTTTACCTTAAAATCAGGCATAAGACGAGGATGTCCATTATCACTCCTCCTATTCAATATAGTACTGGAAATACTAGCCAGAGCAATTAGACAAGAGAGGGAAATAAAAAGAGTAAAGATAGGAAAAGAAGAAGTTAAATTATCATTATTTGCAGATGACATGATACTGTCCATAGAAGACCCCCAAACCTCCATTGAAAGTCTCCTAGATATAATAAATAAATTCAGCAATGTAGCTGGATACAAAGTCAATACTTAAAAATCAATAGCATTCTTATACACTAACAACAAAATCACAGAGAGAGAAATAAGAGAAGCCATACCCTTCACACTAGCATCCAAAAAAATGAAATACTTAGGAATTAATCTAACGAAAGATGTAAAAGAGTTGTACAGGGAAAATTATAATACCCTGAAAAAAAGAAATTGAAGAGGATCTCAGAAAATGGAAAGATATCCCTTGTTCATGGATAGGAAGAATAAATATTGTAAAAGTGGCCATTCTCTCAAAATTGTTATACACATTCAATGCAATCCCAATGAAAATACCACTAACATGCCTCATAGATACAGAGAAATCACTCCTAAAATTCATCTGGAACCAGAAGAGACCTAGAATAGCAAAGGCAATTCTAAGCTGCAAAGCCAAAGCAGGAAGCATCACAACAATCCCTGACTTGAAGTTATACTACAGAGCTACTGTAATAAAATCAACATGGTATTGGAATAAAAACAGAACTGAAGATCAATGAAGATACAACTACAAACACACTCAATCACCTTGTCTTTGATAAAGGGGCCAAGCATGTTCACTGGAAGAATAACAGTCTCTTTAATAAATGGTGCTGGAAAAACTGGCTTTTCATATGCCAAAAACTAAAATTAGACCCATGCCTATCACCATGTACTAAACTAAAATCTAAATGGATCAAAGATCTAAATATTAAAACAGAAACACTAAATCTGTTGCCAGACAAACTAGGTAAAAATCTTGAAGACATAGGGGTAGGTAGAGAATTCATGAACAAGAAACAAACTGCATGGGAAATACTTCCTAGAATCAATAACTAGGATCACATCTTATTAAAGAGTTTCTGCATGTCCAAAGAAATCTCCAGCAGAGTGAAAAGAAAACCTACAAACTGGGAAAAAATCTTAGTGAACTGTCCCTCAGACAAAGGACTTCTGTCTATAACTTATAAAGAATTAAAAAAAATCAGACCCCTGAAATTCAAAGACCCAATCCAAAAATGGGCATCCAAGATGAACACACAGTTCTCAGATGAAGAAATACGAATGGCTAATAAATACATGAAAAAATGTTCATCATCATTGGTCATTAGAGAAATGCAAATTAAAACCACACTGAGATTCCATCTTACTCCAGAAAGAATGGCCAGGATCAACAAAACTACCAACAACAAATGCTGGAGAGGCTGTGGGGAAAAAGGAACTCTTCTGCACTGTTGCTGGGAATGTAGACTTGGTGCAACCACTGTGGAGGTCAATCTGGAGATTCCTCAACAAGCTGGGGTTGGAGGTCCCATTTGACTCAGCTATTCCACTCTTAGGCATATTCCCAGAAGATCTGAAAACATCTTACCATAGTGATATATGTGCACCCACGTTTATAGCAGCACACTTTGTAATAGCCAGATCTTGGAAACAACCTAAGTGCCCATCAACTGAGGAATGGATAAAAAGTTGTGGTACTTTTATACAATGGAGTACTACTCAGCTATAAAGAATGATCACATTGAGATATTTATAAATAAATGGATGCATGTTGAATCTATACTCATAAGTGAAATAAGTCAAACTCACATGAATAAATACCATATAGTCTCCCTAGTGTAAGAAATGGTAAGAGTACAGAAGATTTTATGGAAATCATGGTTCACCATTATACTGCTTTGATGTCTTATGTCTTTATTAATTGGTTCAAATGGTTTTATTCTGTTTTGTTTGATCTTAATATATGTAATCATATGAATAGTTACTTTGAAGACAAGACAATATGACAGCCAGTGTTGATTTAATATCATCTTGTTCTGAAGTCCTACCATGCTTTTGTTTTTCTATTACCATTGGTTCTATCACATTGTGTCTTATTGGATTTTAATATATATGATAGTAAAAACAAAATTTTTATGGAAAATGGATAATATAGCAGCCATTGTTCATCTTCAGGTATTTGGTTCGGAATGCCTTGGAATACTTCCATTCTCTTGTTTTATTCTACTTTGTTATGTTTGACATTATTGTGTGTAAAGCTAAGCTCAACTATTTCAAAGAAAGAGACATTATGATAGCTACTATTAATATCCAATTGTCTTGTTGTGAAGTGCTGTGTTGCTTACATTGTTCTGTTCTGATCTGTTTAGATCTGTCCTCTTTTGTTTTAGTTTCTTTAAAATACAAAAAAATTTTTTTTGAAGGGCATTGTCCTTGTTCCAAAGAACATGGGCAGTAGCGTTCTCATTCTAGTTCTTTGTTATACATGTGACTGTGCTTTCTGTTTTGGTAATGGCAATCTGCTTCGCTCAGTACCACCACTTTGTATAGGTTCTTGCTCACTCCACTTCCATACTTCCCTCATTGCTGTTTTCTGGATGATCTCCGTAGGTTGCATAAAAAGTTAAATCAGCACAATGGAAATAGAAGTTTTAATAGAATTAAAAACATTGCGAAATAGTCTCTGCACACAGGCAAGAATCGAAATTAATAAAGAAACACATATCCAGCCATCACTTAACTTTATCAAATCTTAACATATTTGTTCCCGTTTAAGAAACAAAAAAACCTTCTCAGTCCAGTGACAGCCTGTGTGTTACTTCAAGGTTTGCCCTGATATCAAAGCCTTTTTCATTACCTTAGTATTTATTATTCTACCACAAGATTTTATAATTTTACATATAATTTTGCCTACATTTACAAGGATATTTTCAAAAGTAAAATGAAAACTAAAAAGTTTCCAGAACCTGAGCCACAAGGCACAAAGTATACCATAAAAGGGTGAAGAGAATAACTTGTAAGTGTAAGAGGAATTACGGGGTATACCACAGAAGAGAATTAGGAAGATTGCTTTTAATAATTCTGCACCAAGACAGATCTTGGATTGGACTATGCAGGCAGAGAAATAAAGGGCTGATGGTGAGGAGGATGTTGTCTAGCAGTCTCCTTACTCCCCTCATGGGATGGCTAGAAAGAGACCTGGGGAACATAACACAGGCTGATCCCTACAGTGCTTAACAGTACAAATCATACTGCAAAAGAAATAAAATGCAAAGAAATGACAAGGATTTGCATACTGACCCCACTTTCAGTCTACACAAAATAACTGGAATAAATAACAGAAACACAGTTTTAAACATTTAAACCCTTGAGCACTCACTAGAGAAGCAGGGGCAAGAATCACAAAAAAAATCTGATAAAGGTACCAGAACAAGAAGCAAAAGGAAGTCCAACAGCATGAGGATATGAATCCAGAAAACATCCATTTTCTTTGTTAGATTTGATTTTATTTTACTTTATTTTTTGTTAGCAGTGCTGAGGACAGCATCCAGACTCTCATGTATGCTAGCCAAGTGTCCTACCACTAAGCTACATCACCCATCGGACTAAATATTTACAAGAGAATTTTTATAAAATCACCCATAATTCCTAGTTATTACTCAATTACTGTACAATAACTTTGTTTCTTCATATTCCTTTCTAATTTCATTTACTTGTCTATAGACACATACAAACATATAGTATATATAAAAATTTTATTGTTTAAATTATAATAATCACAATTTGGTACATCACATTAAAATTTAATGTTTCCAATTACACAATTTCATTCATTAGACTTACCATTCACAATATTACTGTTTGGAGTTGCGGCAGATCCTATTATTATACATTATGCACTGAATATTACCATAGTGGGTACTAACACAAATGGGGGAATGATCCTCCGGAAAATTAGAGTATGACCATTTTTTTAAGTAAATGTGGGAGATTTGGGGTTATCTTTATGATTTTTTTGACCTTTTTTGATGCTGGAAGTTATCTTTAGAAGCCAGTTGATTTCACAAAATTGGATCCTTTTTCTTATACATTAATTATATTTTAGACCAGTTCAGATCATAGTGATTTTTCCCTTTAAATTTGAGAACATTTACAAATTAAGAAAACTATGCATCCAGAATTAATTGATGTTCATCACGTTAAAAAAACATGAAAAGTTGGTCACTTTTGTACTTCTCTGAAGTCACATTGGTAGGTAGCCTCCTAAAGGCAAGAAAGGAACAATGAAATTAGTTAAGCCCAAAATCAGTCACATAAATGGTAGTAAAGGAAAAGCAGATGGGTATGATCTATAAAGAAAGACTCTTTAGTGTATTGCTGTTTCTAACATAATTGCAATAATATGATGCTGTATAGTTTGGAAAGTGCTTTTGTGGCATATGTAATAGAGAGAAGGTAAGTTTCCACCAGGACTAGTCCACCACCCAAGAGTAGGTATAGAATGATGAACAGATAACTTTCTGTTATTTATATTCAGCAACTGGGGAGGGTGCTTACTAGAATGGCACAGAAACTAAGTCTTTGGTTCAGTCAAGGAATCTTTCTCAGGTGACACTGTGTCAAGCTTGCTTCCTGTGAATGAGGTGAGCAGAGTAAATTCCTTGTCCTTGGATCACTGTGACTCTGATCCACTGAAGGAGGGACAACACTAGACAGGCTGAAACAGAAAGCTCCAGCAAATATGGCATAATTTTAAGAGGCAATGCTCCTTTGGGCTAACAAAAGAGCAACATTGAGCAGAGAGCGTATTTTCGGAGTAGAAACAGCATTACCTTACAAAGTGCAAATCTATTTGCAAATCACTGAATTACATGGAGCTTTGGAAGTAGAAACAATGGCTACATATAAGACCACCACGAAAGGCCTCTTCAGCACTCTCTTTCCTAGGGATCCTGGTACACACTGCTGGGTCTCAGGCTGGATGTTGCTGGCCAACTTGTAAGTCAAGAATGATGAAAAAATACAAAGTGGAAGATAAAAACGAGAGTCTTCGAAAAGAAGGAAGGTAGTACTGAAATGAATGAAAAAAAATATATGTATGAAATGAAGATAAGCAGAACCTGGTTTACTCTATATATGACTATATATGTCACTTAACCATGGTGATACATTCTGAGAAATGTGTCATTAGGCAATATTGTCACTGGGCAAGCATCATAATAGTATGTCCATATGCCACTGACATATGCAGTTCACCACTGACTGAAATGTTGTTACATAATACCTAATTGTATAATGCTTACTGATTCAAGTTTCAGCTTATGCTAAAGAAATCATCATTTATAACCATAATATGTAAAAAAAAACTTTAAGTATTTAAGCACTTGAACTTAATGCTAGAGAATCAGGAGCAAGAGTCACAAAAGAAAACACAGTATTCCTTATATATGTTTGTATACATTTATACATGTATACATACATACACATGTACAAGTTTCCACACACACATATATATACATGTGCATATATATATATATATACACATATTTTTGAGATATACATCAGGCAAACTGAAAATGTCAATAAACTCCATTATTTTTTCATCTTCACATAGTTGCTGGTGAGAACTAACATGAGGATGGTGATTCATATCAGTATTTCCCATGTGAAGGCTTCTCTTACTCCCTAGCTACAGTTGACCACCTCCACTTTATGACTGCAAGTACTTTTCATCTGTGTGTGTGTGTGTTTTTTCAGCATCGACCACTAACACAGTGTGTCACACTATCTGTGTCTCATTCATTTTTTCCCATTAGGCTTTGTAGTCTGTTACTCATTTTTCTCCAGCATACAATGCAGCATTTGGCCGAGGTGTATACTCAGTGCAGCTTTGCTGAAACTGGACTACACCAACCACACGAGATCAGTACCTTCTTCCTTCTAGGGGAACCTAGATCAGAGAAAGGCACAGGTCTAGAAGACCCTCTGGGGTGTGATTTAAGAGAAAGAGGGTACAATTCCTGGCAATAGAAAGAAAGAGAGACAGAGACAGAGACAGATGGAGAGACAGAGAGAGACAGAGACAGAGACAGAGAGAGACAGAGAGCCAAAGCACCCAAACTGTCTCTGTTCATAGTAGAAAAGTAAAGTCTGAGTGATATTAATGGGCTATGTCTGGTTTTGATGTTGCGTCATTTTATGGCAAATCGGGGTGCTGTGCTGTGCACATTTGAGGCCATGTCAGGATTACAGTATGCAAGTGGCTTATGATTTGTCCAAAAACGAAATGTGTTATCCTCTTGGGTGTCAGCAGACTCCCCACTTTTACTAGGCTTGGCAGCTGGTCAGAATTCAACAGTGCACACCTAGTTACCCTAGGTTTCCATCTCTATTTCCATCAAGAAGGTCTTGGCCAAGCCTATTTCTCCCAAGCTTGGATGACTCCTCTCTCCAATGGTTCTCCTTATACGAGGCATGAATACTCATTCAATACCTACTGTCCAGAAGGAACCCTCCTGCACTTAGAAACCTTAAGGAGACATCATCATTTATAGAAGACTCGATAAAGCTATTAAATGCTAAATCATGAGTTCAAAATCAAGCCTAACCTGGATTTAAGACTGTTTGATAGCCCCTTTCAAAGGACTCAGTAGGCCACGGTGATGCTCAGTATTAAATAGCTGACTAGGCAGCTGGCTATGACAGAGAGCCAGATATTTATCCTGACTCAGACTGTTTCTAAATCTTAGGGTGTCACTCTGCTTAAGTAATTCTGGCAGAGTTGAGAGAACTGACCAGCTGTAAAATACTCTCTGGCTAGGAAGAAAGGAGAAGAAAAACTGAAGAGAAAACAGTTAAAGGTTGAAAGTATTGAAGTTTTAAAAAATTAAGCTTGTTGAACTTTTTATTGGTTTTGATCGTAGAAAAAAAAGGTACATAGTTGTATGCAGTGGCGCATGCCTGTAATCCCAGCACTCAGGAGGCAGGTGCAGGAGGATTGCCCCAAGTTCAAGGCCAGCCTGGACTACACAGTGAGTTCAAGTCCCCCTGGACTACACAGTGAGAACCTGTCTCTAAAAAACAAAACAAAACAAAAATGTACATGAAAACATATGATCTAGAAATGCCTTTTATGCTGGAATTCACTAAAATCCAAATGACGTAATGCATCTGAAAGTATTTTAAAAGTATAAAGCAGTATACAGCTGGGAAGGGTTATTTGTATAAGAAAGCTTTTACCAGAAAAACTTGAAACAGAACTTTTGTCTTCTCTTTAAGAACTGGAATAGTTTTGAGAGTTGTTTTTTGTTGAAAAACCGTATCATGTTTATTTTCTCAGTTTGGCAAAATCAGGTAGAGAACAGAAACAGCCTTCAAGAAAACAAATTCTCTGGGATAATATGAGGCTGCAGAACCCTCCCCTGAACTGTGTCCAGGAAGGGTGGATCACACTATTTTGAGAAAAATATATAATATGTTAAAGCTGTGTAATATTAATTAAACATTAATAGCACATCTAGAGACTGTGTGGTAGTAAAAAATTTTGCCTAGCAGTTGATTTTCTCTCTTAAGTATTCAGTCTGCGTCTATCTCAGTTCTTTCTGCCCTTAGAAGACCCTCTCTGCAGTCTCTCATTCTTTCTCTCCCACTTGACATCTCTCATAGTATTATCTAGGAGACATGCTATTTTACTATTTCTTTCTCCTAAAGGGGTTCATTTGATTCTTAAAGTATCTGAATATACATTGTGCCTTCTTTCTTACTTCTTTTCTCTCTGTTCCCCTATTCCTACCCTTTCCACCTCAGAACTTCCAGTTCTAACTACAATTTCAAATATATTTTGCTGGTCCTCCCACTTGAGAGCTTAAAATGCCTCTAATTACACTCCCCCACTCCTTTCTCTCTGCAGTTTAAAAGCAGCATGACAGTTGAGTTTGTTTGACTCTCTTTTGATCTGCCATGCCATTTTTTTCTTTTCTTTTTTCTCTTTTCTTTCTTTCTCTCTCTCTCTCTCTCTCTCTCTCTCTGTCTCTCTCTCTCTCTCTCTAACAAGGTATTTCTATGTTGTTCAGGCTGGTCTTGAGCTCATGGCTCAAGTGACCCTTTTGCGTCAGCTTCCCAAGAAGCTGGGACTTAGGAATATATCACAACACTCATTTGTCATGCTACTTTAAAGAATCTTTTTGTCTTAGAATACTCTTGATTAAATAATGGCCCAGCACCATATCTGTATCTAAAAGAATTGCTTCACAGGTCAACCAAAAAGGGTTTGTCACAATGGGCTTTAGTATCCCAACAGGGCCAGGTTGCTATTCAATGGTTGGTAGAAAACTAAATTCTAGTTTTATATGTCTAAAATGTTTCCTTCTATTTTTTAAGATTGTAAGTTCTGACTTTAATTTGGGCTTGTTCACAAGTGCATATTAACACACTATACAGATTATCCTGTTTCCCTTGGTCCAGAATAAGGTTCTTCAAGTAAAACCAGTTGGTGTTTGTCTTAGTTACTTATTTTCATTGCTGCAACAAAATACCTGACAGCCAAAGTTAAAGGAAGATAGGTTTATTTCACTCACAGTTAGTGGCAGTTTCAGTCTATAACCAACTGGCTCCAAGGCAGAACGGCCTGGCAAAGAGGCATCACAGAGAAGTAGTTTATGACAGGCAAAAGGTAGCAAGCATGCAAGTGAGACACCAGTGATGAGACCTCTTTCTGTCCCTTCTACCCACACTTAGGATGGGTAGCACGCACATCCTTGATCTTAACGCCCTTATTCCTAGCATTGTACCATGAATCAGTCCCAGTGTCACACACTCCAGGTCCTGTCACCTCTGAAAAGCTCCATCTATGACTTCATGAGGCTTTGGGGGACATCTGGACACAAGACATAAAAGTGCTTTAAGCAATGCTCCTGAACAATTTCTTGGGTACTCTCAAATATGACACATAGCTAAGAAGAAGTGTTGAAAAGAGCAGAGAAATAGCTGTGGAAGGGCAGTATTTGAACATTAGCCACTGTTTTCCTCTCCTCCCATCTGTTCTTACCAGTTTCTCTGATTCCTCCCCTCATTCTCAATATTTAGGTGACTAGTTATTTTGTCCTTATTGCCTCAAGAAAGGAACAAAAGAAAGCAAACAATAATTCCTGTTTTTTTTTCCTTGTACATCATAATAGACTTTGAAATCAAAAGCAGAAAAGCAGTGAAAAGAAGAGATACAAAATTAAGTTTCTGAAATTTCGAAGTTAATACCTTGAAGGGACTCAAAGCTACAAAATTAAGTTTCTGAAATTTTGAAGTCAATACCTTGAAGGGACTCAAAGCTTGGTGTGTACATAGTACATCAAAGCCAGACTTTTCTCCTTCCCCAGACTAGATCATGCTCTGGAGTCTGTATCCAGGATAGCTTTGACAGTTTCAGTGAAGATGGTCTGCAAGGTAGACTTCTTGGTTAAGAGTACTAGGGACATGGGCATCAAGGCTGAGGAAACAGCAATCACAGGGGTTAGACTAAGTTCTCACTGATTTCCAGCATGGGGTGCACACACACACACACACACACACACAACACACACACACACACAGAATGAGAGAGAGAGAGAAAGAGAGAGAGAGAGAGAGAACACCTGGTAGACATCCAGAAAGCTGGGACTGAGATATCTCTTAGATACTAGTTTCAGAAAAGGATGAGAAGTGGTAAAGGAGAAAATCTCAATAATTTCAAGTTTCTATCCTCTCATAGCATTCAGGTCACAAATAGAAAAAGACAATTATGCATTTACTTTTATAACCTGAAACCTAAATCTACTACTCAGTGGGATCAGGACCTTTAGATCTAGGTTGAGTCTCTTTATTCAGATGTGTGTGCTACTGGCTAATCTCAGATTTTGTGAATCTTGGTTCCTCATTATTAAAATAGGGACATTAATATTTGGTTGACTATAATAAATACAATTTTGGACAGGTAAAAATGGTTGAATATTGGAAATTTCCTATGATTCAACTAATGGGAATAAGAAAAAGACTAATATACTAGCAGGTGTCCTGATAGTAAGTGCTTCATAAATACATGACTTACAAAGAGATCTATAAAAATATTTGTAAGGAAATACAAGTTAGCTATTTCATTGCTAGTCACAACTACATGATCTACCTAGACACACCAAGAAGTGTGCTTTACTAATTCCAATGCAGCTAAAAATGCAGCATAATTGTCACATTCCAACCACTGTCAACTTGACACCCAAACATATTTGCTTAAGTCATACTTAATCTCCACATAAACATAAGGCCATAAATCTGCCTAACATGATGTAAGTATCAAAAATACAATTAAAAAAGCACTAGTGTCTTCCCAAACTGTCAACAGTTCCATCATTGTTCCAAAGTACAAGTCTGATGTATCCTATGAAATTCAAGGAAAACTATTAGCTACAAACACCTGAGAAACTTTAAAAAAATTGATCCCTAGATATGACAGCATAGGGTAAACATTGCTTTAACAAAAAGGGAAGATAAGAGGGATAGAAAAGAACAGGACCAGAGAAGACAAGATGGCCGATCAGTGAGCAACAGAATACAAAGCCTCCCAGGAGAAACAATTCATATGCCAGAATAAAACACCCTGGAGAGACCCAGACAGAGGGAGATGGATCCTCTTGACACAGGAAGAAATTAAAACTTTAAAAAAGCTCATCAAATACTTCGGGACTACAACTGAAACAGCTAAAAACTAAAGCGTTTTCGCGATGACCTGCCAAGATTGCACCAGCTTGAATCCGCGCCAGCAGGCAGAGCCCCCCAAACTCATTCCCACCGCCACTCACAGGAAGAACAGCAGTGCTGAAGTAGGGGGTTGGTGAACCCAGCAGAGAGTGGAGAGCAGAGCCGGTGGAGGAACCTTCATTGATCTCATGGTCAGTGAGACCCCCCCACCATGGGAAGGGTGCGACCAGGTGGGTGCCATGTTGGAATCCGGCAGGAGGAGCCTGAACTGGGAGTGACAGGGACTTCGGTTGGTTGCTCCCTCCCCAGAGCAGATTTGTGCGATTTGCTTGGACTGGGCTGCGCCCCTGGCTGGGACACAATGAACATCCCAAATTGATTCCCTGTGCCTAGCATGCACTGACCGGTGATCGGCCCTGAAGTTTGGTACGCAGCCTGCTTACATTTCAGTGACAAGAGCAGGCGGGAAAGGGCGGAGTTCCCTTGCCAGCGTGCTTTGGAGGAAACGTGGCCAACAAGGAAGGGGCTGGGATCTGCACTGTAACCCATGTGGAGGAAGCCAGGGCCATGACAGGAGAGAGAGGTAGGAGGAGGCCCCCAGCCCAGAACCCTGAGAGCCCTGATCCAGAAGGAAAAACAAGGGAGCCTGAGGGTGGCAAACACACAACATCAGACATGGCTTCAGTGGACATTAAGAGATATCTTCGGGACCTTGTAGACGAGCTCAAATCTGAAATATTAAATCAGGTAAAGCAGGATATGAGTAGAGTAATAAAAGAAATGCTCTCAGGAAGCATCTCTCAGGATGATACAGACGGAAAAAGGGAGGAACACAAAAAAAGGAGAGAAACATTCGATAAAGAATATAAAGAAAATATAGAATACATGAAGCAGATTCAAAAAGACTACCAGGAAATTAAAAACTCCATTGAAAGCTGGCAAGGTGCCTTAAAAGAAATTAAGGATAGACTATCAAAACTTGAAGATAAGTTTGCAATGTGTGGTCATGAAAGGAAAGATCTCTTAAAAATAACAAGTAAACAGGCAGTAACAATACAAAGGCTAGAAGATGACAAGAGAATCTACAATTTAAGAATAAGAAACATGAACAAAGAAGGAATACATACAGGAGAATTACAAAGGCTATTCATGGAAATAATTAAGGAAAACTTCCCAAGCATGGGAAAAGAAAATGACATTCAGTTGTGTGAGGCATACAGAACTCCAGCCACTTACAACCAAAACAGAGCTACACCCAGACATATAATAATCAAGATACCAGAAAATTCAATGTAAAAACAGAATATTAAAAGCCATCAGCGAAAAGAAACAGATTACTTATAAAGGTAAGCCCATCAGAATCACGGCTGATTTCTTGACACAGACCATCAGATCAAGAAGAGCTTGGAGTCAAGTCTTCCAAGTCCTGAAGGAAGGTGGCCTCCAGCCCAGATTGATGTACCCTGCAAACTTGCTCTCCCCTCTTGTTCTGGCTGCTTTTGTTAGCTGCTGCCTTGAAGAGTTGCCCAGGTGCTACACCACCCTACCTTGGAGCCAACACATTATGGACTGAAACTTCCACAAACTGTGAGATAAACCTTCCTTAATTTGGGGTGTCAGATATTTTGTCCCAGCAATGAGAGAAAATTAACCAAGACTTAAAACATAATTCTTTTTGGGCCAATATTTAAGTTTTACAAATGCCTTGGTTCTGTATTCTACTCCTGAATCTTATTGTACATCTGGCTCAAAATAGCTAATGTAGTCAGGGGTTTGTGCAGAGAACAATTAGAATCAGGACATGAATTTTATAATATTTTTGTGATGGTCACCAAGGGTTAACACAAGAAAATGCAGGAAATCTATCCACAACACTAAAGATATAGAATATTTAGCCAAGGGCCTGAATCCCACAGCAATGTCCCACATGAGTCCAGATGAAGACCCAGAGCTCCTGACAATGCCTCCCATGAGTCCAACTAGAGGTCTAGGGCCCACAAGAAGGACTCACGCAAGTCTCTTTTATAGATCCGTGCTGTGAAGGCCCAAAGGTCAGTGGTGGAAATTAGGAAGTCCATGCCAGCAGGGTGAAGGAGCTGTGCTCGTAGGTTGAGTGTTCTATGTTGGAGCCAAGAAGTCACACTCACAGGAAAGACCAGGGCTGTCCTGAAAAGCACCACAGCCATTCTCAACCACACAGAGGCCCTGAGCTCCTCTGACGACAAGCACAGTCGAGTACATGCCAGGAAGCCGGCGTGACCAGTTCATCCTGGAGACCAAGCAGCACACATCTTCCCTCTGGAGCAGGAAGCAATGTGCATTTTGAGGACCAGAGCTTCTCCAGCAGAACCAACACCTCAAACAGCAATATGTAGGAGAACCCACAACACCTCAACGCACTAATGAGATAGCTTCTCCTTCTTCACGTCTCTATTTATGCTGGCAACTTTCCTCAGGTGAAACATCTATGCTCAGCACCATGCTGATGCAATCCAGCTGGGGTTAAACTGACCACCAGTTTTAATCCATAACAGCTAGTATACTAATGCCACATCTTTAATGTTGGAGTGCCCTGAAATTTCACCTGTTAGATCAATTAGCCCAGCATCCTTAAACCCAGCCTCCTGTAGTGTAACATGCATGACTTCTAGTTCAATTTCCAGTAAGAGTCCTCATCAACAACTCAAACCCCACAAGCCTAGCCCTTCCTGTCTCCATTCCTAGCTGGTCTTCTGAGCTCTGACCAGAATCATCCCTCAGGCTCTGCTTATAGCATCCTCGAGCTTCCCTCTAGCTTGTGCCTCCAACTGTTGCCAAACTCCTCCTGCAAACCAGTTTCAAAGGCTTCTGATCCACATCATCAGGTATAGTCATAGCAATGACCCCACTTCTCTGGTACCAATTTCTTGTATCAGTCAGCTTCTTTCTCTCTGGGACCAAACACCAAATACTCACTACTTATTGGAGGTGAGGTCTAATTTAGCTCACAGTTTCAGAGGATTTTGAGTCCATGTTCACTAGATCAAACAAAGATAGGAACATCACAGTGGCAAAGCTACTTAGTTCATGAAAACTGGGAAGTAGAACAGAGGAACACTACCAGAGAGGAATAGGAATAATACCCAGAGTCATGTCCCCCTTATCTACCTGAAACACCTAAAATGGAGCTTTGCTAATTCCCTGAGTGACTCCCATGTCAATCAAGCTGATAATCCAGCTTAACTATCATAAGATGACAAAAGATAAACAAATATGTAAACATTTTTAGTGTAATGGTCATAATATAATCTGAGTTTAAAATATCTGCCTGTTAATGTACAAAACATGAAATGCCTATTAGGAGTTCTCTTTCTTCTTTTCTATTTCTTCTCCTTCCTTTTACACTTCTCTCCCTCTTCTATCTCCACTTCCTCCTCCTTGTTTTTCTTTTTCTTTTTTCTTAGACAGGGTCTCACTTGGCAATTCAGGCTGGCCTTGAAATTCTTTATGTAGCCCAGGCTGGCCTTGAACTCATGGGGATCCTCCTGCCTCAACCTCCCAAGTGCTGGGATTACAGGCATGCACCACCACAACTGGCTCTCTTTCTTGTTTTTCAAGTTTAGCTTTTAAAAATAGTTAATAAATTCTTATGATTCAAAAACCAAAAGGTATAAAAAGAAATTTAATTAAAAAAACTCTGTCATAACACTGTCCTTATCTTTCTAGAATACTGTATTTTCCAGTTGTTGAAGCATATTTAAATTACAAGTATAGTTCTTCAAGTTCTAAAATTAACTTTTAAGACTCTGTATTTATGTAGTATATATAATCTATATATAAGCAGTACAAGTATATATCAGTTTATGAATAATAAGCTGAGACATTTCACGGAAATCTAATCCCTTTGTATAAGGTCATGCATGGAATCAGTAGCAGGCTTGGACATGAATATGCTTATCTAACATCCTTTTAAGTCTCACATTACAAATATGAACATTAAATGTAAAAAATCTATTTTACCAGGTAAATAAAACTCTTCCTTTTGTTTTCTTGGCTTATGGGCAATAGAAGTCAGTTCAAAGTATAGTCAATCCTCATTATTCATGTTCCATGTTTGTGAATATTTCTACTCATTAACATTTATTTGGTCAGGCATGGTGGTATATACCTATAAATCCCAGCACTCCGGAGGCTGAGGCAGGAGGACTTCCTGGGCTACAAGGTGAGTTCAAGGCCAGCCTGAACTGCATAGAACAACCCTGTCACAAAACGACAAAAAAAAAAAAAAATTATTTGTAATCACAAAATCAATAGCTGCAGCACTTTTGTAATCATCTGCGGACATGTGCAGAGTGGCAAAAATTTGAATTTTTGATGCATACATATTCCCATCTGAGTTCAAACCAGGCCATACTCTGCCTTCATATTTAAACCTTCATATTACCCAAAATTGTCCTTTTTAATACTTACACCATGTCATATTTTCTGTATTTTTCTTCTTTTTGGTGGTGAATATGCTGTTTAAAATGGCCCCCAAGCATAGTTCTAAATGCCATCTAAGGATGCTAAGCACCAGCAAGCTGTGGTGGATTTTATGGAAAAATGTGTTTTAGAAAAGCTACACTCAGGTATGAGTAATAGTGCTGTCAGTTTTAAGTTCAGCGTTAATTAATTAACAATGTATATGACATAAAATAACTTTAAATAGACACCCACATAAAACAATTATATGCATGGTTGACAAAAATGTCAGCAGAGGCACACAGGAACCTAACCCTGTATTTCCTTAGCAGCAAATGCTTCAAGATGTGGTAATTTGATGGTCATAGGGACTTTACCAAACTTAAATACCATGAATGAAAATCAACTCCATTTTAGATCGTATTAGATCTTTCCCATCATGCTTTTTAGTTTTTAGATCCATTTGATTAAAATTTGCCTTAAATATGAAAAAATTATGTTATCAGATCTCACATTCTTGAGATAAGAAGTTGAAAACAGTATAGGAGACCAGATAATGAGGACCAAGGCCTAACTGACCTTCTCTGTGAGCACAAAGGACAAAAACAGCTCCTTCAGCAGCACGTAGGCGCAATGGCACATTGCAAGCTCCAGGAAGAGTCAACACAGCTGAGATCAGGTTGTCTACCTGGGCACATACTCTAGGAAATAGGAGGCAGATGAATCTTCTGTTACCCTGATGGCTTGCTCCTGTCTAAGTCAATAAAAATGAGGTGGGTGAAATGCTCAGGTTCTTTGTCCACTAAAGCCTCCTGTCCTCCTCTCTCAACATTATCTGTCTTGTCCTAATCTCCATCCGCCCCCTCTGGTTAGGCATTCCTGATAGGCTGGTTTCCTACAATGCAGTATTTTAGTAAGTGCGTTTTTGCAGGGGATGGACGACCTTATGAGGAAGTTATTCTTGGTATGAGATGTTTAAATGTTTTGCTAATGCCATAGGCTTTGAAGAACTTATGAAATAATATTGACGATATGTCAGTAGGGACCATGTTTGCCTTCCCTTCAGTAATGTTTGTGTCTTTTCTTAGTGTTAAATAATAAATTTACAGTAATTTTCATGAGAGTGCCATTGTGATGGTGTCTAGCCACGCATGAGGCTGAGGCAGGAGGATCACTTGAGCTCACAGATTCAAGGCCAGCATAGGCATCATTAATGAGCTCCCACTTCCAAAAAACAAAACAGGGAAGGAAAGAGGGAAAGGTAAAGAAGGGTAATAGGAATGATGAATATGATCCAATATTTTACATGCATGTATACATGAATAAAGAGAAAGGAGAGGGCCATGGGTGTAGCTCCATGGTACAGCATGTGCTCAGCATGGGTGAGGTTCTGGGTTCAATCTCTAGCATTAAAAAAAAAGACAAGGAAAAGTATGAGTGATTATCATTGTATCATCAACCTGGAACTCCACTTTATTTTGCAATTAGAAGACAACACAGTTTTATGTTTTTATGAAAATTAGTGGTTGCTTGCTAAGTTTTTTACTTATAACACCTAAATTTTATGCCATTTATTTTTATAATAAGGAGTATAACTTCTTATGATTGGGCGGGGGATTTAGCTCAGCGGCATAAGTGCCTGCCTAGCAAGCGTGAAGTCATGAGTTTGATCCCTGGTACAAACAAACAAACAAACAAACAAAAACTTCTTCTGATTTGTAAAATGCAGATTTTTTTTCTAGGAGGGGAAACATATTAAAATTTATTACTTTTGTATCATTGTTTTACAAACTTTTGGATCACAGCTCAAAAAAGAAAAAATGGTTAAGATAGCTTTTATACTTCAGTGTGAATGAGTTGACCAGATATTTTCTTTGCCAAAAATTGTGCCAAAGAACAACAGTGGAGTAAAATGGTGAGATGAGGATGAACAGTTCAGAAACAGGTAGTAAGTTAATTTATATAAATGGTCATAAGTGGTTATGGGTTGAAGTATATCTTCTCCTTTAAAAAAAGATACATTGAAACTCTAACTCCCAGTACCAGAATGTGCTGTTATTTGGAGATAGGATATTTACAGAGGTAATCAGGTTAAAATGAGATCAGTAGGGTGGACCCTAATCTAATTCTAATTTGACTAATATCTTTATAAAAAGGGACTTTTAAAAATTGGTTTGTTGTTCACAGATGGGGTCTTGTTATGGTTGCCCAGGCTGGTCTCAAACTCTTGGTTTCAACTAGTCCTCCTGTCTCAACCTCCTGAGATTCTGGGACTACTGGTGTTACACAGTACAGGGCTATACCAAGCCTGGCTTTACAAAGAGGGAATCTGGACACAGATATAGACACACACAGACACAGACATACACACACACACACACACACACACACACATACACACACACACCCGAATGCCTGGTGAAGATGAAGGCAGAGACGAGGGTGAAGCACTAGCAGTCTTGGGGCATCAGAGATTGCTAGTGAGCCTCCAAAAGTACAGAGAGGAGCATGGAACAGGTTCCCCTTCACAGTCCTCAGAAAGAACAAACATCACTTGCATTTCAGGCTTTTAGGCTCCAAAACTGTGAAACAATTGCAAACTTTTTAAGCCATCCAGTTTACAATACTTCATTACAGTAGCTGAAGCAAACTAACACATGGCCCATGGTTAAAGAGTAAAATTGAAAGGATGAAGCTCACCATCCTTGTGGCTTCTAGTTGTATTCCATTTCAACAAAATCAGAAAAGGATTTGCTGAGACATGATAAACTAAATCCTGCCAACAGTCTTGAAACCACACCCTCCATTTTTCACACAGCACAAACATCTCATTTTTTGGAAATCTGTCTCAAAGGATGGGTGCCTCCTAGGCCACTTAGGCCACTGACAAAGTTAGTCCTAAGTCAGACACTTAGGACTGACTGTCCTGGACTCCTGCATGTAATGACTTATTGCATGATTTATTACAGGTATTTATCAGGAAAGGATCAAATTATGCAACAAAAGAGCAGATGTTTCTTGGGGGAGGGCAGCAGGGATCTTTAGAGGATTAGCAGTGTTGAATACATTTTCTTAACTACTCTGGTGATGATTACATCTTTCTTTCCTTTGTGCAGGAAAATCCAGTTGGAACTATTTTGGTATCCACGTGAGCATCATTTTCATACATTCTGTTCAATTCCCCATGGTGTCCCTATTGACATGAGGTTGCTAAAGAATGAAAATAAGAACTAAATAGAAGTGGCTTTAAAGAAGCTATAAATGACACTATCTTCTTTGAATTATTTTCAATGACATTTTTGTCAAATATTTTATACCTGCAATGAACATTTTGGGATATGAAGCTTGCAAAACCTATACAAAGTCTTCAGTGATTATGACAATTATTTTGCTCTTTACATAACTTGACATACATTGTTGTGAGGTGAACTTCTAGGAAATATCAGAACTTTCTTTGGAGGTTCAGTTAAAGGCATTTAATAGCAAGAACAATTTACACAGGTATGTGAAGGACTGAAAAATCAAAGGAAGGAGGGATACCTCAGTAGTGGGAAGTTTCTACCATATATATCTAGGCTGAAGGCAACAACAGTGGAACTGGGTTAACAAGAGCTCTAGAGCTGCAATTGCAGAGAAAAGAAGTCATTGTGGAAAAGCTGCTTGAATCAAAGCAGGGTGGCAATTTGAGAAAATATAATGATTTCTTCTCTTATGTTTTTTTTTTAATTTTTTGAGACAAGGACTCACGATAGTCCAGGCTGGCCTTGATCTCCTTTATATACCTGACTGGCCACCCTCTTACCTCAGCAACTGGAGTACTAGGATTACAGGTGTGGCCACCACACCCAGCTCTTCTCTTACTCTTTCAGTGCTCTTACTTTAATTTTTTTTTATCTTTCCTAATTCCCTCTGGATCTGGATAAATGAGCCTAGGAAACAGAGTTGCCAGGAATCACCTACTACTGTATAGACCAGAATGGGAAGGGCAAAGCATGAATGGATCTGGGGGCAAACAGCCAAATGACCAGTCCATATAGTACAGGATACTATATGGGGCTTGGGTCAAACCAAGTCAGAGAAGCCAAAACTAGGGGTTGGGCAAGTCCTGCGAACAAAAATTGTACTAGGGTCAATATATAAGACTAACATACAGATATCATATTACAGATAGGGAATCATAAACAATCTCCTGGAGGTTAGAGGAAACAGAAGTTACAGATTTTTCAGGCTAATTAGGCCACATCAAGAAGACAAAACACACACATACAGAAGTCATTAAGCTTAGGTGTAATTCAGTACCCATATGTAGAAACTCATGCCAGATAACTTACTCAAAACGTAGATACACAAATCTAACAGAGATCAAAAAAGTTTTTTTTCCCTTTTTTTTTTTTTTTTTTTTTAACCAATGACTTTCCTGTTTTGCTTTTTGGTGATCCAAAGCTAACTTCCATCCCTGCTTGGAAATTGTATTTTGAAATAGCTAATATTGGCTTGCTTACTTATCAATACTCTTTCTCATGAGAAGAGATTATAAAGGAAAATTATAGCTATTTGACTTTTCTGTTGAATTGAAATCTCCTTAACTAGAACATTCCTGTGTGGTACTCACAGGGTGCTTATCTTCAAGGAAGGTAAAGATAATGAAAAATAAACAAAAAAGCAATCATCTGATCTATGAACAGAATGAAAGTATAAACAGTGATGAATTTAAAAATTTGGCTTATATTTTTTTCCTTATGTTATTCACTTATCATTAACAGTTGTGACTACTTTGGGACTTGAGTAACTTTTATTTATTACACAGAACACCAAATGGAAAAAAAGGTAACTAGATACTTTAGAAGTGATTATAGTACTCTACTTTAAAAATAATGTCTCTGGATCCATATAAGCCTACTTGGATAACTGAATTGAAATTAAAATTACGTCCATTGGAAGTTTAAACAATAATTTATGTAATAGGCAAGCACTTTTTGATGAAATTAAATTAAAAATGTGTAGGAGATGCCTATATCACTAATTGTACAGGGATCCTAAAATAGTTTAGAAGAAAGGAATGCATTTTTTCTTACTCTTCTTTTGTGTTTTAGAAAGTAATAATGGAATTGTGTAGATTACAGAAATGTGAATGTATATAACTATCACAAAATTGAGGGCAAAGGACTATTCGGATATAAAGCCATTGTAACTGTAATTATCTAGGTAATTAATATAATTCTTTTACCTAGAAATTGTTAGTGAGCATCAGATACACACAAGCAGCAGAGTAGGCTAGGAGAAGACTGAACCAGTTTCTGGCTTCAGGGCATTGAAAAACCAGAAAAAAAAAAAACCCAACAAAATAAAAACAAAAACAAAAAAACCTACCTACAGGGCTCTGAGACATAATTACTGGGAGGAGGCCACAAGTAGCACAGGAAGTATCCCCAGGCAAGCTGTGGCCAGTAAGTTTTTAAAACCTGGATTCCCAGGTCTGAGTTTCTCCACATTGGTTAGGCCATTCCCAAGCCTCTGCTTTTTGCCTGCGGTAAACTGTGGCTGGAATTCTCACCTGGAGCTAACAAGGCTGTTGCACACCCAGCAGTATTTCCTGCTTACTGCTCACTCCCAGATCTTAAAGGGTAGACTTCACAGACTAGATTCCACCCTGCTTTACTTCCCACATGAAAGTGATGATCTAGTCCTGTAAACTATTTCTCGGAAACCTTTCTGAATGCTTACCTCTCGGCTCCTAGCGCCTCTGCTACTGCGCAGGTGCTTGACATTTCGGATGTTTTATCACAATGGGCTCCTATTGCTCTCTTCATCTCTGGTTCTGACCTGCGCTAATGCAACTTTACATTGGCAAAGGGACTCTCTTTCCAAAACATGTTATACTCTTTCCCAGTATCCTATGATGGGCTCTCTTAACTTACAGTGGTTCTCAAACTTGGATGTGCTCCAGAATTAACAGAGAAATTTCCTTAAACACGGATTCCCCTTTAAGCCAAATTTCAAAAATACTCAATCTGCATTTTTAACAAGTTCTCCAGGTAACTTTACTGGCAGCCTAGTTGTAGTTAGGGGACTATGGTTTTAGAACTATCAAGTGAAGTTTAAACTTAGCAGTCTTTCACGTGATTCTTCTCTCATACTACCTCTCTCTTTCCATGTTAGAAAGCATTTCCTAAGGCTTCTTGGAGTCTTTCATCATCGCTCAGCTAAGCACTGTCCCGGCTTCTAAAGCTTCATTTCCTTCTCACTTTGTAGCACTTTATCTGCTTTTCTTACTGCACTTTGACCTCTTAAAGGGGTGGGGTTCCAAATTACTCATCTGTTTAATCTTAGTACCCACCCACCCTTGTTCCTGATTCCTAATTGGCACGTAACATAAATAAATGAATGAGTAAATGGATAAATGAATAATCAGAGTGCTAAACTATGAAAAATTGGCTGTGTATAAGGCCATTTTTCTTTATGAACTGAATAATTATATTTCTTTTAATAAAATCCTATTAAGCCTAGCTAGCACAAGCTCATCAGCGTTTGAGATAATATGAAACCAAAATACACAAATGCTGCTGCAAAATACAATTACTACTTTTCCCAGTGTAGGATTCATGAACTCATTAGACATTTAGATTAATAAAATGTTGGCAGATGTCCAGAGTTTTCATTTTTTTGTGTGCTCCTTATGGGCCAAAAATATAAAAACATATACATAGTATGTCATTTTCCTCCAAAGTCAACCATTTCTTAGTGCTTTTTTTTTTTTTTTTTTGCTTTGTCATCTTTTGTAGTATCATCTCCCTTAATGTTGGTAGTTTATTTTTTTCTAATGAAAATACTACAAGCTCTCAATCTCTAATCAAATTGTATTACTTTACCACACTATGTAAAAGCAAGTGGTACTTTAAATCATGTACCTTTACTTTTCCTTGCCTTACATTTGTTATTCGTTTTTGGGTAATAAACACATTTTTCGTTCTGAGATCCCACTTTTCCTTCTCTACATGTGGTTCTCTTTGGTGAGGCTGGTGGTAGGGATGGGGATATGAACCAGTCTTGTCCAACTGGTGTCATGGTGTTCTTTTTAGGGAAGACATCTATCTGATCCAAGATAGCTGATATTAGTCCTTGGATTTTTGATAAGAACACTGAGAACAGTGTATAGACTGATAAAACTCAGGTCATTATTGCTGCCACTGCCTGTTCAAAGCTGCTAGAAATGAAGCCAACATTGGCAAGCAAAGGGGAGAGAGACATACAGAGACAGAAAGACAGACAGAGAGAAAAACAGAGAATTTGATATTGTTAAGCCTTTATATTCTGCTCTTGCTATGCCTAGATCCAGTGTATTCTACGGAATTTATACTTAGCTCAAAGGAA
Source organism: Hydrochoerus hydrochaeris (assembly GCA_004027455.1). NCBI lineage: Eukaryota > Metazoa > Chordata > Mammalia > Rodentia > Hydrochaeridae > Hydrochoerus > Hydrochoerus hydrochaeris. The sequence goes on along the minus strand of PVLA01002332.1, from coordinate 136,284 downwards.
AAACAATCCTTTTTACTCTTTACCTTGCTTAACTTTGGTTTCCTTCATTTACTATCAAAATTATCTTGACCACTAGCTGATTATGCCAGATTTTGTAGTATCACTAAATTTATTATTTTCCAGAAGTCCTGCATAGATTTCTAATGTAACTTTTTTCTTCTATAAAGCACTAGAGGTGTATTTAAGTAGAAGTACTTCACTATTTTGTTGTATGATCTTAAATCATTTTTCTGTAATTCAGTTTCCTTGTTTGCTAAAGAATTATAATGTCCTTCCTAAAAAATTATTATTCTTGAACTATTCTAAAATATCTGATAGACTGCCAGACTTATTGACTATTTAAAGATAATTATTCCCTGGGCACATAATGTTGTTCTAGTACAGGATGTACATTAGGGGTGGGATGGGAGAGGAAAAGAGACAGACAGACTTCAGTTTGGATAAACCCAAAACAGCCAAATAATTTTATCATATTATCATTAGCTTCTGCAGTAACTGGAAGACTATTTTGGAAATTTTAGAACAGCCCCAGTTATCAAATTTACCAAAAGATGAAAAGAGATGTGTCAGGAAAAAAAATGTACTCACAATCCAGTTTCTCCTCATCAGATGGGAACCAATTGTAGTTTTAGATTGAGTTGAAGAAGGCTGAACATTTTGCAAATGTCTGATTTGGAGAGAATGGCAACAGCTGAGAAAAAAGTAGAGGAATAAAGCAATGATACTTAACAATCAGAGCTGCTCTAAAACTAGGACTAGTTTTAATAAGAACAACAGGGTGTGTCACATTAAATGAAATGTACACATTGGGGCCACACTGTAACTCAAAGAACTAAGTGTACACTTCTTTTTATCTTTTATTTAAAAAAAAACCCAAGGTTCCATTTCCTGGAACATTTTTTTTTTCCAGACCAGCAAGGTCACCATGTCTATGGACGTCTTTCAATTTATCTACTTATAAAGTAAGTTATTGCAACTTAATTTTTTGGGTTTTTTTCCCTGTCAATTTGTATTTGTTAGTTTTAGATATAAATACTTATATTAATAGCCTACTCCTAAAACAAATTGAAGCTGCTCAGATTCAATTATGCCAAAAGCATCCTGTGTTTATACTCTGACATTTGCACAGGATTTTTAGTCTGTGTAACTTCTTACCAATTTTCCTACTACCATATAAATTTTTAAATTATAAAACTGACATAATTATTTAATCAGAAAATAGAGTTATAATAAAAAGTTATTAATTTTTCCCTCTGTGCTTTTCACTTCGAGTTTCTACTCCTTAGTATGCAATCTTCCATGTGTATGGTCATTTCCATGTGTATAATACATATAAACATACACATATATATAAGCATATCTTTTTTCCTTTCTCCCTCCCATATCCCCTGACCCTTTTAGTGTCTTTTTGCAAAATTTGATCACACTGCAAATCAGTGTCACAAATTAGTTCTCTACAGTTTAGATATATCTGGGAAGGGAAGATGTTTTGTTCACAGAACACTGGGGAAATTTGACACACAAAAAAAATGGAAGAATTTAACTCACATGTCTATCCAGTAATAATGCTACATGGGTTTTCTAATTCAATGAGGTTAGGGCCATAATCCTGAAAGACATGATATTGGTGCTATAATGAATAAATGTTAAAATCTTGAAAGGTCACAATTCCTAAAATCTAAATTCTTGAAAGATCACAATCTAAAAAAAAAATCCCAGAAAACAAAGAAATATTTAAAAGACATTAATTTATATTTTAGACAGTGTTTATTTTGTGTTTAAATAAAAACATGACAAAATAATCCATATAACACATTATACAATAAACTATGCAATGTAAACATACATTTTTTGTAGGTATACTAACAATACTCAGGTATAATGGTTATAAACAGATGAACTACATTCTTAAAAAATAGGTCAAAAACCAAAGTGTATCAATGTATGTCACTATGGTTGGCAGATCTATGCACCCAGCTTTATAACTGTGGTCATCTGACATATCATAACAATCTGAGTTGTTGGACAAGATTGACCAAAAATTGTGATGGATCATTACTGCATAGGTCCAGGTCTTAGTAGCTTAGCTTAGGCCAAGTCCAAATGGCTCAGAACTGGGGCAATTTGAAATCAGTTGGAGGCTAAAAGCCTGCAGGACAGGAGGGCATTATTCTAAGTCTCAGAGTCCATAGCCAGCTGAGCCTGGAGTTCTGGTCTACAAAGCAGCCCAAGAAACCATCTCAATTCTCAGAAAAAGAGCAATTCACCTTCAGTGTTTGTTCTCTCCAGTCTGGCTGACTGGACAATGTCCATTCACCTGGACACTTTTTTTCCTAGCTTTCCAACTAGGTCCACATAGACTCACAAACTAATCTATTCTGGAAACTTCCTCAACAGATACACTAAAATAGTGCTTTACCATTCTTCCAAGTAATCCTTTTCTTCCTTCTGCTTAATGCAATCAATTATCCTGTTATAACTGAAAATGTAGTAATTCCTTTCCTACAGTTTGCTTTTCTACCTTATTTTTTCTCTCTCAGTTCTGGAAATTAAACTCAGAGCCTTTTTTACATTGGCCTATAACCCCAGTCCCGTATTTTAGCTTTTGGTTTTAAGACTGGGTCTTTCAAAGTCATTGAGTTGCCCAGGCAGGGCTTGAACTTGTGATCCTCTTGCATTACTTTCCCAGAGTTCTGGGATTTCAGGGGTTTACCATCACATCTATATCTGGTTTACCCTATTTTTATTACCACCACTCCCCCACTTCCTGGGAATTTTCAGAATTCTGGCTTTCAGGATTTAAACACTTGGAAATTTATTAATCTTATTAGTTTGTAATTGGGGGATTCAAATTTTAGCAATTTTAGACTTTAGGTATTTTGGTTCTTGGGACCTCAACCTTTGGGATTACAGTGTTTGTAATTGTCTTTTGACGATGATGGAAATTGGCAATTCAACATTTCCCCTCCATTTCCTACTACTCATACTTTTGCTGATCTACCTTTCCATATTACTGGCCCATCAACTATACATATTTGCATTTATATCCTGCTAATATTACTTATTTTTTTTTGCATGTAACATTGTATCATGGTATTACTATTTAGAAGTAGATTCAGTTGCACATAAAGTTCATTTTTCTCTGATGTAACGCAAGTCTGAATCCAGGGCCAGTACGGCATTCAAGGACCATGAGGAGGGACCTGGCCTCTTTCTATTTACCTTCCTTTGGACATACCTTTTAGTCTCAAAATCAGTTAATCATCCATAAAGTTTAAGATTTCTAGGTAACTTATCTATTGTGCCAAACAGAAAGAAAGGGAGAGGGCAAAAAGCACCATGGCTCTTCTTCTAAGTGAGTCAGTCTTATTTATAGATATGTTCCTTAATTTCCTTCCAACTACTTCCACTCAAATCTTATTGACAATAACTTAATCACATAGCCACACCCAGTTGTACAGGAAATTTGAGAAATGTAATTTCTCAGCTGGGCACATTGGCAGTTGAATAAAATCCAGGTACTGGGGAGGAGGTATATGTTTCACTCTTGGCAGCTCCCTATCTTTCTAGGTTAATACAGGTATATGGAAGAGATTGCTAGTTGCTCTTGTGAATTAAAATATAACAGGGAGAGAATGAGGCAGGCCACTTGATTAATCAGGAAATGGTTCTCTGAGGAGATAACTGATTCAAGAATAACTAATGATGGATGAGGTTCAGGGAGAATATGTAGGTAGGACTAGCCTTGTATTTGTGAACAGCAGTGTGTAGGTGATGGGTGCTAATATATCAGGGGAGAAGACAAGATGGAGTGGGAGGCTGGTAGCAAAATGCATAAAGTGTCGAATGCCACAAATATGGATTTTACTGTACATTAAAGATTTGTATTTCATTTAGATTTTGCTTTCATACGTAACATGAGACGTATGATGTGTATGTATGTGTGTGTATGGAGGAGGTCTGATATTTTCTTCCAAATTAAACGAAACATTATGTTTTTTCAAACTGAGCCACATTTTAAAAACTTATCCATTCTTGTAGCCAATGAAGGGACTAGGGATTTATCCCACAGAATCTCAGTTCATGTTGAACTCTGTACAGATGTATCACTCTGTAACATATTCTCAATTGAAGTTAAATGTAATGAATACTCTTTATCCTATTGTCCTAGTCTATTCACATTACTTTAACAAAGCAACATAGACTCATCAACAACAGAATTATATTTCTGAAAGTTCTGGTGGCTAAAAAGCCTAACTTCAAGTTGCATGTAGATTCTGTTTGGTGAGGGCCTGCTTTCTGTTTCATATCTGGCTGTGTTCTCAAAAGGGCAAGGGAGTTCTCTAAGGTCTCTTTTATGATGGCTGTAATACCATTCAGGAAGGCAGAACCAAAGTCCTCTTTTTCCCTAAAACTATCACCTTGGAAATTAAGATTCCAACATACGAATTTTTCTGGAGGAACAAATATTTGCTCTGTAGCACACAAGGATGTGACTACTGAACTTCATTTTAAGAGATGGTGGAAGTTTACAAATCATATATAGAGGTCAGTTTTATATTATAATCATAAAATTTTTTTTAATTTAAAAAAATGGCCCCAGTTGACCAGCCTTTCATTTACTCTGCTTGCTTCTGAAGATATGATTTTGGCCAATTCCAAAAATCATATCTACTGACAAAGGGCCAAGATTTGACACCAATGAAAACATTTAAAGGAATTCAAGGAAGGAGAGTCTGGAGGAGAGTTGTCTAGCAATATCTTATACAGTGGATGCATTAAAAGAGAAGCTCACAGCTTCAAGACATTACCTATAAAGAGGAGGCCAAATTTTTGGATGTTTAAATCTATTATGTTTAAGTAATGAGTAAAAAAAATAATTAAAGTATATTTATCCTGACTTGTCCATAAGGTCATTCTGTAATTTACAGTATACTTTAAAAAACTGAACTTTACAATACAGTAAATGTTCCTATTAATTTTATAGAGGATGAAACAGAGCAAGTGAAAGAGCTCATATTCAAGTTCCCTGATCTCCAAATCGGCACACTTTCTATACACTACGTTGTGGTTTCTATACATTACACTAAGTAATAGAGAGGCTTTCTGAGCCTCTGTATTACTTAGTTTTTCAATTTGACTCAAGTTACAGGATTTGCTATGGCTAACTAAAGCCAAAGGAGACCTATCAGAAGGATGCTGCAAGACTCACAGATACTTGCAAAGTTGGGAACCAGACTTGGAGACTGACAAGAACCAAACACTCAGATAACCAGAGGTGAAAGAATATTGGGGTGGTATTAGGGGAAAATGAATGCAGAGCAGTCAGATAAACCCCATCTATTCACCACTGCTTTTCTTTTCACTTTTCCTAGCAATATAATCTCTTAAGTGACCTTTTAACTCTGACATTCTCTGCTACTGTGTTTGGAGAAAAGTGAGCAGGAAGGGTGCATATGCAAACAAGGTGGTCAGAAATACTTTGGCCGGATGTGTATCTGAAAGCTCTGTGCAGCTTAAGATGGTGTGACACCACAGCAACACAGAAGCTGACCAATTTGGTATGTAGCAAACAGGAAGTAGAGGGGATCTTAAGCAAGCAAGCAAAGTGTTCGGGTAGACAGATTCTGAGGAACAAGTACAAATAGCATTTCCAACAAGCATGGGAAACTTCCAAGAAGTTACCACATTTGCAAACACAGGACCAACTTGTCTATGTCAAAGAGACTAACAGAAGGTTTTCTCATGCCTTTGGAATGAGATAATACATAGCTTCTTATTTGAAGGCAGCAGACAGCTAAACCTCTAAAATTAAAAGTGATAAAATAGCACCCTACAGGTCAGATAAGGTCTGTAGAAAAGAATTATTTAATTGCTTTGTGCAGCCATAACAGAATACCAGAGACTGAAATAATTTATACAGAACAGGATTATTTATCACAATATTTAAGACTGGGAAGTCTAAGGTCCAGTGACTGGCATTCTTACTGCACCATAGCATGGTAGAAGGTACCCCACTAGTGCTAGAAAGGCAAGTGACCCAAACATCCTCTTAGAAGGAATCCATTCCCATAACTATTAATCCGTCCATGACAGCTGAGCCCTCATGGCCTCACATCTTTAAAGATCCTATTTTTTCAACACTGTTGCATTAGGGATTACATTTCCAACAACTCTAAGAGACATATTCAAATGATTCAGTTATTAAAGATAAAAATACAGATTTCAGATTTTTCCAGGGAAAGAAAAATAAAAAAGGCTCTGACATCAGCCCTGCTTTCATACACAGCAAGTTGCCTTCTGTCTTCTATCAGGTGGTCTCTCCACATTGCCATACCCTCCTCACGCCCACTTCATCACATTACCACCTGGACCTCGAGCCACTCAAGTTTCTAATTCTAAAAGTAACTACTTCTGATAACCACCTAAGACCAGTGTGTGGGTAGCCATTTTGAGGGTTACTGGCATTCTGCCCTGGGTGATTTAAGATCCTAACTCCAGCAAATAAACTAGCATCTTCCAAAATGTAAGGGAAAACCCAGCAGTGATCTTTCTCAAAGAACTACTTGTTTCCCTTTTGAAGACAATTTCTGAGAAAAACTTTCCCTTAAGATTCCATAGTGTGATAAGCTATGGATATGCTGGACACCACATGATGACAACATCCTTCAATGAATCTCTTCAGTCTATAACTGATCTTAAATGGATGCTGGTCTGCACATCATCCATATAAGATTCATCAGATCTTTTGTGCTGGGTTCTCCAGCACAAAAGATCTGATGAACTCTGAGATTCTGCTGGATGTGTTCTCAAACAAAGCAGCAATAGCATTTTTTAAATTAAATTCTTTTGATGGCACAAAATTACTCTCACAGCAGTTTACACATTCCTGTACTGTTTAATTCTTTCTTATCTCTTGGCCATGCATTGCATCTCCTCAGGCTCTCCTAATTTTAACCATTTGGAACTTCTTCCAATTTGTAGAAGCCATGCTTACTTCAGATCTTTGATGCCAGCGTTTTTCTCCTAAGTGCACTCTTCCTCAATTCTTCTATCCCACATCATTTTTAGGCCTCAGCTTTGAAATGCCCTTGGTCAGAGAAGTTTCCCCTATCCTCCACCTCCTTTCCAGTCGCCTACTTCTTACCCCCATTTCTAGTAGTCTTCTACATTTTTTTTTCCTATTGTTCTTAACACAGTCTGTTTCTCCACTCATCTGTAAACTGAGAGCAGAGTCCTCATCTATTTCACACCCTCCTGAACAGTTCAGTCCTAGTCCAGTCAACAGTGAGCAACACCTCTCTGGCAAACGAATGAATGAAAAAAATTCGTATTTCAGCCCTCCCAGATCTGCTTAATAAATTTTGTGATCTTCTGTACAGAATACAACGTTCTAACAAAATATATTTTTACTAGTCTCATATCAGCAAACCGAGGAAGGTTTACCAGAAGACTGGTGGAGAGGCACCATATGAAACTTGCAGGTTTCCAAATTGGGAAATTAGGAGCTTTTTAAAACGCAAATTCTCAGACGCACTACAGCCTGATGGACCAAAACCTCTGGAGATGTGCTTCAGCAACGTTTTTTAATAAACCTTCCAGGTGATTCTGATCCGTTGCTGTAAGCGTCCCAGGATGTAATTTTTAAGTTTCATTTTTGCCAGGAACTATCCTGATCGTTCTAGTCCAGAGAGAAACCTGTCACCATCCAGAAGCCTAAATCAAGGCCTGCTCCCGCAGGTTCCGCTGAGGCTCCTCCGGGAGGCTGGCCGCGGCTCCTCCACAGCCTTTGTTCCTCGCTGCCCTGCGATGCGGCTCCTCTCCACCCGAGAAGAGCCACAAGGGCCACACGGGCAACCACACGCGGCCTGGCAGCGTTTTCAATGACACCGTTTCCTCAGTATTCGATCCTTCTCTAGCACACTAGGATCGGAATCTAATAGCAGACCGCAGAAGCCCCTACCGGCTCGTGAAACACAGCTGGAAGCCGTAGCTTACTACTCTGCAGCTTCCCGGCTAGAAAACCCGAAATGGACTCTCTAAAACTCCGACGCGGGCCGCGCCTCTCTGCGCATGCTCCCTCCTCTACCCCCTCCCCCTCGGAGCCGGAAGGAGAGCGCTAGCGGCCTGGGCCTGGCTGGGCCGGGCGTAGGCACTGGCGGCCATCTTGGCTTCCCGGGGAAAGGCGGCGAGAGGGGAAGAAGTTGTAGGGTGGGGGCGGGAGTGAGGAGGAGGGAAGAGAGAGGGGGAGGAGGCCGTGGCGGGGCAGGGCGGGGACTGCCTGCCTTTCCGGGTTGCGGAAGTGGTAGCCGCTGACCCAGCCTGCTGCTTTCTGGCTACTGCTTCGGCTCTCCAGCTCCCTCCGGGACAGAGAGGACAGCCCAGCTGTGGATGGTCAGATAGCTCTCCAATCCTGCAGCCAATTCTTGGCCCCAAGCAGCACGGAGCAGACGGCGGCGGCAGCGGCAGCGGCAGCGGCAGCAGCAGGCGAGGAGGAAGATGGCGGGACGGCTGCCGGCCTGTGTGGTGGACTGTGGCACGGGGTAAGGGGCTGACGGGCTGGGCTGGGGAAACTGAGGCGGAGGTAGGAAAATGGCGCGGGAGGGAGGAGGCCGGGAGATGAATGGTGCGGCAGCCGGGCTTGCGAGGGGTGGGGCCGGGAGCCAGCGCCTCCCTAGTCTCCCGGCGTCGTCCAGCTGGGGCCAGGGTTGCGGCGCCCGCGAGAACCGGCGGGAGCGGCTGCGGGGCGCGACCTCCTAGCCCTGCTGCCCCTGGCAGAGAGACGGCGCCTGTGGGTCCCCGGCGGCCGCCGAGCCCGGCCCACCTGGCTTTGCTTTCCTCCCGGCCTCTCCCTGCCGGTGGCTTGGGGAGCCGGGGACCTAGCGAGCGCGGAGACTGGCCTGGCGGGGGAACGAGAAAAGGGAAGCGCGCCGTGTAGGTTTTGCAAGATCGGGGTGACAACACCGCCGAAGGGGTGGGTGGGGAGAGGGAAGAGTCGACCCTGAAAACGGGAAGCTGGCACGGGGCTTTCCTTTGGCCACGCACCTCTTTACGACTCCACTTCCAGTCATTGCCGTCTCCCTGTGCATTTGTACCGGTGAACCCAGTCACATTTTAATTCGAGAAGGAAAGATGTCATGTGTTACTTCTCTTGCCTCAAAAAAGTCCCTCAGTGAGCAAGCGCGCTGCAACTTCCTTAGTTTTGTCAAAGCCGCTTCCTGCTTTCCCGTCTCTCATAGCCTTATAAGGTAGTTTCTCGTTTCCACCGTGAACACATCTTATTAGAAGTTTCAAAATTAAGCAGGTTGCAAAGAGACTAAATTACCGGTCCTAGGTATCAGTTTGTTTGAACTTAAAATGTTCTCCTGTTCCACTGGGAGGAAAGTGCAAAATTAAGTTTCTATGAACCGTATCTTGAAGGCGGAAGGTATAAAGGAATTTGCTTAATGTGCAAGTAGTTGTGCCTAATAAATACGTAGTGCAGCTACATAAAGAAATAAAATAAAGGGCAGCTTTAATTTTTTTGCATTTGAGAGTTACAGCGCACTATATCTAGTACACAATCATTTAAACGTTGAATGACAGTTTTATGTTGAAATATTGGAAGTTACTTGCTTTTCTTTTTCTCTTTTTTTCCTGTTATTTTTTCTGCCTGTGCTGATTACATATCTTTTGTCCCCAAACACAAATTTTTTAGGGATGGGGGACAATTGCTAGTTTCTCCCCTTTGTACTGCTCACCGTATTATCTTTATTTAAAAGATGGCTCCCCTCTCGCTATTTATGTAAAATTCTCTACTTTTCATTCTCATAACTTTATGCTAGTGTGACAGTTTCTAAAATACTGTTCAAGCACCAGGAAACAACTGACTTAGAGTTTTTCCTTGGAGAATACTAGCCTAGTTTAGCCTTGGAGCTCTGCATTTTATTAGTTAGTTTTTTAAAACTAACTTATTTCTGTGAACCACTTTTTTTTTTCTCCCTTCTTATCTAATTGATAAGTAGGTTTGAAGATCAGTTTTGAACCTAATTTTGGCCTGAGTGAGTAGGAATTTTCAAGTATGTTATGGGAAAGTGACAAATGCTGCTACCTAATTATACTTCAGAAATCGCTGGATTGTCAATAAAAACAGTATAGTTATCACCTAACATGTGAAGTAGGATGCTACTTTCTCTATCACCATTTTTCCTCTTTTGCAAAACAATTGGTTATTTTTGAATTAGTCTATTAGCTTAATTGTCCTTAAGTGACCTTTTTTTCTGAAAGGGAAACCTTGAATTTGAAACACAGTGACTCGAAAGAGTGTAGAGAGTTGAAGTCATAGGTAGGATTTTAATATCTCAATTACTATATTATTATATTACTCTTTTTTTTTTTTGATACCGGGGATCAAACTCATGACCTTGCTCTTGCCAGGCACGCGCTTACACCTTTGAACTAAATCCCTGGCCCTATATTATTATATTATTACCTTGGTCTCACCTCACAAGGAGAGTTTGTTAACTTGACATTCATTATCATATGACTGGAACTGATTAAGTGCACCCCCTTTACCTTTCTGTTTGTTACTGTGTGTCACAATCGTTTTAGACTTTCATTTATTTTGATTGTCAGAGGCATTGTAGCTATCCCAGTTGCCTATTAAATGCAACTTTTAGAAAAATATGCCTTCAGTTTTATTAGCATATAAAGGGTAAAGATTGAATCAGAGATGAATAAGCATTCTAAGAATGGCCTTAATAAGAGGGAGTTTTACATTCCAAAATACTGTGGTCCCCAAATGCAAACTGTGCACCAATAATTTATACATTATGGTTTAGAGAAAGCATTCATCCCTTGGGTCTCTAATTATAATTACCCAATTAGTGTTAATTCAGCATAAAAGAATCGTCTAAATTCAGGTCACGAACAGAAATACTCATTTTGAAAAGAATTTAAAAAGAAATACTGCATGTTGATACCAGATCTACTTTTTTGGGTCTGTATTAGGAAAGTATTGTAGAATAAAATTTGGACACTGATTCCCATTGACAGAGTTGGTTACTTAGAAACTAAACTGCAGGGGCTGGGTGTGCAATTCAGTAGTAGAATACAGCACCAGTTTAGCATGCTTTATTCAGTCCCCAGCACCAAACAAAAACTAAGTTACACTGATGTGAAAAGCAATTTTTAAAGCATTAAAAAAAAATTGTGATATTTGCAAAGTAAGATTATCCTAAGTGGGATTTTTGTTTTGTTCTGTGTGTTTTCACCCATTTCTAAAGTAATGATTACAAATAAGGGAACTCTTTATATACTTTATTGTGTCAAACTAACAGAGGTTTTCATTGTGGATTTCCTTTTTTAAAAAATGGCTTTTCATTTTCTCTGACGAAACATTGCACCAACAAACTATTTTCATTGATTATAATAGCAGAGGGTAATACAGCCTTGTGATAGAAATCTTGCATATATTCTGATCTAGAATGAATTAAGTAATTTTCCTAATTAACTTAGCAGTCTTAAAATGTAAGCATAAATATTTTGTTGGGGGTCAGTGATTAGGAAGCATATTTAATTCATTGCGTGGGCATATTCCAGAAATTCCTTGATCTTGTTTGAGGGAAGGGGGGGATACATAAAGATGTTCATATTTCTTACATGAATTCTGTGTATAATAATGTTTAATGGTAATGCTATTTCTTTAGCCATCTCCAAAAGCAGAAATATTCACAGTATCTTATTAAACAAAAAACTTTCATTAAATTCTTATACCTTGATGATGACTTATGTTTTGCATGCTGTTTGATATGTAACAGATACACTCTTGTTGAGAAATCAGATTTTCTTACTTAGCTAAAATCTTTCTACTTCAGTGAAAGTTTTTTTGACTTCTCATTTTGTGTTTAAGTACCTATATTGTCTTTGGATTGTGTATATATATATTGTGTCTAATGAATTTTCCAACTTTATTGTTAAATACAATTCAGAATTTTAATTTTAATCTCAGAAGAAAAATGTCCACAAACCAGCAATTTGGTAGACAGACTTTTTAATTACCTTATTTAACCTTATTTATTTTTGCTTCAATTTGCAAGTAAAAAACTAGGATTGAACAATTTAAAGTACTCGATATTGTCATCTAGTCAGTAGGAGGTTAAGAGCTGCTGTTTAGACCTACATTCTGTGTTTAGGGCCCTGTTCTTTCTGTTTATGCAACAAGGATTCTTGAGCCCTTTTTAGAACTACCATTACGCGTTCGGTTTTGTTGTTATTTGGCAGGGGGTGGTGGTGGTGGTGGGATTAGTGAAATTAACCCTATTTCTTTTTATTTTTATTTATTTTTTATTTTTTTGATACCAGAGCTTGAACGCATGACCTCACACTTGCCAGGCAGGTGCTTATGCCACTGAGCTAAATCCCCAGCCCTAACCCTGTTTCTTTTTTATATGCCTGGCAAATTCCACGTTGTGAGTTCAATCCCCGATTCCCCTCCATCAATAAAGTAATCTTATAAAAATAATCTTAGCCTGAAGAATTTAATTCAATTAGAGAAATCTTTCTGTTTTTGTTCTTTTTTCCCCCCTCTGAATAAACTATTTCCTTGTTGCTTTGCTTAAATTCTCTAGAAAAAGTTTATTCTCTGTTTTTTCCCCCCTCAGGAAATAATAGCATATATATATATATATATATGATCTTTTTGAGACAAAGTTTCATTATGCAATTCAGGCTGGCCTTCATCTCACTTTGTAGCTCACGGTGACCTTGAACTCCCTGCCATCCTCCTGCTTCAGCCTCAGGAGTGCTGGGATCACAGGTATGCGCCACCACACCCCGCTTAATAGCTGGCATTTTAGCAGGAGTTATGTGTCATGCCCTGTGCTAATGCTTTATATTATGTCATTAACTTTTCACGTCAATCTGTGGTGTATTCTCTTTTATAGATAATAAAATTTAGACTTAGAGGGATTAAACTACTTGCCTAAGAACTGTAGCATCACATATTTGTGGTATTCTCTTTAAGTAGATGAACCTTTGGAAATTTTGAATAATTTAGATATTTTTGATTTCAGGGGGATTTATGATGTTCTAAAGGGATAAAGCCTTGATTGTTAGCAATTTGAGGAGGACTTGAACAGGTAGAAAAACAAATACTGTCAAATCTAGGCTTACTATATGCTTAGCAGATCACACTTAGAATTATAATGAAAGTGTCTGAGAAAAGCTAAAGTCATTAAAAATTAGAGGATAATAGAGAACGGTCAAATATTAGAGTATGTATTTTTCAGACAGTAATAGCTATTCTCTAGATTCAAAGGAAAGAAAGATTATTGAGATCAGGAGACCAATCAGGCTTTAGTGAATGTCAGATTTGAATTTTTCTTTTTCAAGATTTAGGTAGATTCACAGAAAGAGAACATTTTACAAAAGGAAAGAAAAACATGTTAAGGGCCAGGTATGTAGCTCAGTGGTACAGCACTTGCTGGTAAGTGTGAGGTTGTGAGTCTGATTCCTGTACCCACCCCCCAAAAAACATATTAGAGATAGCTGAAATGGAAGAGTACTTGTTTCTTATACTTAATTCTCTTAGCATATGTTGTGCTACTTCCTTTAATGAATTGAAGATTGTGTAAAAACATAATACAACATAATAATAAATAATATAACAATATTATAATATAACAATATTATAATATAATAAACGGTAAAACATAATATAATAAAGCGTAGGGTTTATTTGCCACTTACTATGTACCAGGTACTAGCAGTAGAGCTTTGAAAAATCATTTTACTTGATAGAGAATAAAAGTCTTACATGGAGTAAGCTATAGCTATAGCTGTATGATTTTTTGCTCTCCAGATGAGCAGATTCTTATTTTTCCTATGTATAGTTTGGAGAGCATATTATGTACCTTATGAAATGCATTTATATTCTATATTAAAAAGCTCAGTGCCATACCTGGCATATGGAACACAATATATTGTAATTATAATCAATTAGGTCCCAATTTTTGTGGACTTTCTTACAAAGCACATTGTCTCTTAGACTTATTTTGTTTTGCAAGGCGTGGCCTGCCTATCTTTAGAGTCAGAATATTTTTGTTGATACTACAGATTGGGGAGAGGTATAGCTAGGTTTCAGGAGTTGATGCCAGTGGATTTTATATAGGCATCCATGAAGATACAAGATTGTGAGCTAAAGTAGTTGTTACAATAAGAGAATTAGTTTGAATAAAATGAGTAAAATTGCAATTTGTTGGATTTGTAATGGTGTTCTATAATTGGAAGTGTCCTTGAGGAAGTAAAAAAATATAAGAATTCCTGGAATGAAGGTGGAGATTTGGGAATCATGATTGTGATGTATCAGTTGCAGCTGATAAAATGAGATTCAAAGAGAAAAGAACAGAAAATATGTTCCCTCTTTTACAAATCCAGTATAAGTAATCCAGTTTCTTGAGCATCACAGTAACATTGATTGTATGTTACGTGCGGTAAGTTATCAGTTACCCAGTCAATCTCCTATTTCATCTCACTTTTTCTGAGAGGCAAAATCCTTAATCAGGAAAAGAATGTAATTCAAGTTAAGGTTAAATTTCCTTCATCTGTCATTTTGCACCTCCCCTAACCGGTAGAAACAGCTAAATTCTTGGCCTATGGGCAGAAATATGGAATGATTAAAAATGTAACTTCAAACAGTATGTTTCCTGCAACAAATTTTTACTAGTTACAAAGGCATTTGAATGTTCCCCTATAATTCCTTTTTTTTTAAAATGACCCTATGTATCTGCAATAGCTCCAAGTGTGAAGCCATGTGTGATACAATTTAACAAGCATTTGTAATATTCATGAATTATTAAATAATGCATGATAAGGTCATATTATTGGATTAATATTTTAAATTTGGTTCTTTAAAGTGAGATAGTGATTAACTTCACTGTGTGCTGTTCTATATAACTTTATGTGAGCTTTTACATCATAAAACATAAAAGGTACATAATTGTCTGATAGAAGACCAAAAGACAAATATCTTTATTTTTCTAAAGGACCATTTTGAGAAATTTTAATAACTTTGCTTCAAATCTTTGTTAAATCTTTTTTGTTGATTTAAATTCAAGTCATTGTTACTTCTTGCAACCAGGAAAGGAATAGTCTTGAATTTGTGTAATGTACCGTTCTTCTCACAGGTAACACATACCTTAGATTACTCATTTGTTTTGATAGTGACATTCCATCTTTAAATATTTGTCTCTTTGTTTTAATGTATCTTGCTCTTTGTGAGAATGCAGTAGTCTTCAAAAAGACTAACTTTACCTTGTCTTCAGTATTGAATGTGCATAAGGGGTTTGTGTGGAAAGTATGAGTCCTGAAAGGGGAATTTGGGTACAGAAGATCTCACAGGCCTGTTTGAAACTGTCAGGTTGTAACAGTAGACCATAAAGTATTGGCTTACCTTACTTTTAAAAGTTTTTTAATGAAGTCTAATGTGCTTTTGTTGTAAGCATTTTTAAAATTTGGATACTTTGAGGGTGAAAAAAACCCCCACTTAATATTTGTGAAATTTGCTTTAATGAATTAGGAGAATAACCTAATGATTCATTGTAGAGCTTAACATTTTGAGAAATAATTTAATTCACGTTTTATTTACAGATACAGTAAAACAGATCCACAGTGTTCTTAGTTCATAAAATTGAATTATCTTAGATTTTTTAATGAGTTATAGTAGAAGTTTTTTTCATAATACATGGAATAACATGCATATTTCTTACAGTTGAGGTAACAGTTAAGATGTAGTATAACCCATGCATCAGAATTTTTTAGTCATTTGTCAGAGGTACCGTATGTTGTATGACACAAAAGAAAAGCTAATTTTATGTTCTTCAACATAACATTTTAAACTAATCTATCCTGTACTGGGTTTTAAAGAAAAAATTGTCCTCTGCAGATGTCAGGACAAATTATGTTCATAAAATGAATGCTTGTTTTTTTAATGCTTTTTTATTGTTTCAGAGATTTGTATCTTTGGGTTTCAGTTATAATGGAACAGATACTATTATATATAGACCCTCATTTTAAAGATGAGGAAATTGAGATATTATTAAGTAGCTGATTTAGAGTCCTTAGGTAGTCTTCCAAAGTCCACTGTTAGACTACTAGCTGGGATGTACAATTTTGAACAAAAGTGGTTAAATGTTAAACCAGTTTGACAGTATTCATCTTAAACATCTGTACTTTAAGAAAAAAACAAACCTCCAAATATAGGACTACTAAATTTTAATACAAATAGGAAATACTCAAGGTAGTCTTAGTGACCAGCTAAGTGGTTTGATTTAACCTGAAACAAATGTAAGTTAGATAATACAAAATTATTTATTGGTCATTCCAATATGATAAGGGTATATATTTATATATTGTATGTAACATGGCAAAACTGATAATGGCTGTTTAACTCAGGACAACTCAATTAAGGAAATGGTACCTGAATTAGGTAACATAGGATGATTAAAATGGTAAATGTTTAAAAATGTATTACAGTAAAAGATACATTGCCATTCATCCCCATCAAAATACTCCTCCTTTGAACTCATTTATTCCATCATTCTTGCCACTTTCTGAAGCAGTTATGGAAGTCCTCTTTCATGTCTTTATGAGAAATGATTTAAAAAAAGATGAATGGGTTGAGTGTTATCTAGTGGAAAAGCAGGCTTGTAAAAACATTACCTTATGTCCTTATCTACTTTATGTACTAGCTCTGGCATCATGAAATTTCTGACTTCTGCAAGGTCAAAATGACTGAAAGAGAAATGTTTGGAATCGATTCAGTCAAGGCAGTCCTCACAGTGCAACTAAGGATGCTCAGGAAAGAACACCGATAGAACTGCTTCAGAAGCTGGCAAGAAGAATGGCATAAGTGTGTTTGAAATGAAGTTATTTTGAGGGTGTTATTCACAATGTGTCTTTTTACTGAAATAAACTTTACTGATTTAAATATTCACCTTATTTTTGATCATATTCTGCATAACTTCCAATAGAAGCAAGTCTTTTTGTTGTTTGTTTGTGGATTTTTGTTTGTTTGTTTTGAGGCAGAGTCTCACTATGTAGTGCAGGCTGGCCTTGAACTTGCTTATGTAGCTCAGGCTTATTTCAAACTCACAGCCATCCTCCTGACCCTGCTTCCAAAGCACTGGTATTACAGGTGTGTGTCACCACACCTGACTGAATGTCTTTTTGAATTTGCAGTTTGAAAATGAGCAATCTGCTGACCCATGTATTAGACAAGTAATTTTTTTCTCATTTTTAATTATACAAAACACAAACGTGTAAGTACAAAAATAGAACTTGAGAAAGTAGATTGTTTTGAAAAGGAGAATTTTAAAAAGTTAGACTCAGAACTTGACGTTTGACTTTGAAATGGTTACATAGTTTAACAGAAACATGAGTTATTAAAAAATAGAATTTTTTTTCCAAAATAGGATAAATAGAATTAAAAACATGATCTCTGGGGTATATAATTTATTTGGATGTGTTTTATTAAAACAATACACATCGTTTTAGTAAAACATTGTATTCTGTTGAAAAGTCATTTAAAAATTTGCTTTAACTAGGCGTAGGAGTCATTCCTGTAATCTCAGCACTCTGGAAGCTGAGGCAGGAAGATCACTGAGTTTGAGGCCAGCCTGGGCTACATAGTGAGTTCAAGACCACCCTAAACTATACAACTAAATTCCATCTGAAAAAAATTTTTTTGTTTGCATTATAATGAAGGTATAAATAACAGCAAGGGAAAGGATTTTGTGGCTTCTTTCCTTTTCTGGGTTAATTTGTTACTCATAAAACATTAAGAATTATATTCTAAAATGCCTTTCATGGGAAGTTTACATTGCTGTACAAATTGTGCAAATTGAGCTTTCAGTTTATTAAAAAATATTTTTTTGAGACAGTTTGTAGTTTAAAATGAGCAATCTGATGTACTCACTGTGTTACCCAGGTTGGCTTTGAATTCATGGTGGTGTTCTTCCCCTCACTCGGAGTGCTAGGATTACTGGTATGTGCCACCATGCCCAGCTGAGCTTTTATTTTAAAAGATGAATTCTCTTCTCACCTAGTACTGTTTTTACCATAAGGGTAAAAGTAGTCCCTGATTACCTTTGTCAGTATGTGTGAATGGCCTGCCTATCTTGTTTGTTTGGCTCACTGTACGGAAAACTGATTTTAAGAAAAGCAAGGCTTTGATTTTTTTCTAAAAATGAAACACATTTCTTAAATTGATAGAACTGTGAAAGAAAATGAATTTATGGGTGTGCAGAAAATTTAGATGCAGATAATGCTGATAAAATTATTCTAGTCAATAGAAGCAAATGAATTACTGAAGGTGTTTATTGTGGATCATGGAATGAAGGAAAGCTTGGAGAACCAGGTTTAGAAAAGGTGCAGAGAACAAGCAAGGTTAGATAGCAGGAGGCTGTGTTGCAGGATAGGATATTGTGGCTAGACACTAACAATGTGAATTCCAAGCTGTCTTTTTGTCACTTTAAGTACTTGAAGTTCTGCTGGATAAAGTAGCACACCTATAATTCCAGTCTTCAAGGCAACTAGGGTAGGTAGACTGCTAACCCTGAGCAATTTAGCAACTCAGCGAGACCTCTCTCAAAAAGAGGACTGTGGGAATGTACCTCAGCCAAAAGCACTGGATTTAATCTCCCCAGACCTATGTAAGTAAAAACATTACTGACAAGAATTCTGACTTATGCTCTGATTTGCTGGACACAAACCATATTTTTACAAGACCTGGTATAGTGTTGATGACTTAGTATTGGTTTCTTATTTAGGAGTGTGTATCTTAAAATAAGATAGTTATATTTTATGTAAAATTATCTGTAATATACTTTATTTGTATGGTATAGTAAAGGTGGTACCAGTTCATTCATGTAGGGGTGGGATTCACTCAGTTTTAATTTAGTGGTTGTCAGTAAAATACCAAGAAATTTTAGAAGATGGGTTGTATTAAATCATTAATATCTTTTAGAAAAATGTATTGCATTTGAATTTTTTAGGGCATTGATGGCTAACCTGTTAGAGATGAGTGCCCAGACGGCAGTCTAAAACCCAGTTATTTATTTCGAAGTGTCAGCATTGCGAATAGACTGCAGCAGGACACCAATTTTGTGTTAAGAGCATTGTGGTGGATCTATTGTACCCATGTTTATTCTTTAGGATCTTTCTATACATGAATTATTAACTTTAATTGTATGAGTTTATTTTATCAAATAATGAGTGCTTGATAGGAAAAAGTATCAAAAAATAAAGTTGAACTTTTAATGTTTATTGTTTATAAAAAAGCATCAAAATTTTCAACATCAACTTTTTGATGTAGTTTTAAAAAAATAACAAATTCCTATAATGAAAATACCAATAGAACTCAACAAAAATAATCCTTACTTCAAGTATGATACCTAACATAGTCTTGACACATGATAGCAGCACATTTCACACACATATCACTTACACTGACAGCACATGTATTTTGCTTTCCTGGCCTTTTTTGTAGGGCCTACTTGACATCTTGTTGGTTTTGCTGTTTTGTCAGGAAGTTCTTATTATATTATACACTGTGTAGTTAGCAGGAACATAAAATATCAGTAAAAGAAAGCATTAAATCATGTATTGCACATTTAGAATGTCAGCATTTTTACATTAAGATGTATACTTGGCTTACAAAACCTAAAAAGGTAACATCAGAAATAAACTCATAGTGAAAATACAATAGAACTCTACAAGAAAAATAATTTTTGCTTAAATTGTTATACCTAAGGCAGTCCTTCACTCATGCAACTATGTGTTCCCATGCACACATCTTATATTGACAACACGTGTGATCAGCTTTCTTTTCCTGTGTCGTAGGCTGTTCTTGTCACCTCTTCTCTTCCTCTTGTCAGGACCTTCTTAAGTGCAACATGCACCTAGCAGGAAAATAAGATATCAATTAAATAAAATATCAAATATATAATAAGTGCTTAGAATAGACATTAGCTTTTTCACTTCAGCTGTTTACTTGCTTACAAAACCTAAAAGATAACATCAGAAATAAAAATTTATGTAAATTACAATGTAAATACAAACAAAAGTCTATCACAGAAATTCCTGTTAGGTGAGCAGACAGTTGCAACATCACAAAGACCTACTATGACAGCAGGAAAACTAAAAAAATGTCAACTCTGCCCTATGAAAAAGGACAGGGAAACAAAACGTATTTATTGTCAGTGTGATATTTGTGCATTGAACATGCACCAGCCTCTTGACCAGTCAGCTCATTGGTGTGCTTCACAATTTTTTTTTAACTATGCCAGTATAACAACCATTGGCCACACTGTATTTCAAGTGACATCATAGTTGCATAACTCATCAATATCTATTCTACTTTTGTTTTTGTTGTAAAAAGTTACCATCTTTGGCTTTCATTTTGTTAGTTTTTCCATTATGGCATAGTGTTGACATCAGAAAGTAACAGTTTGTTTCTTTGCCTTAGATGCAGCCAGTGTTAAATGTTTCTGAAATCCAAAGATTGTACTATATGGTCCTCTGTTTTGAAATTTCAACATTTCTTTGGGAATTTCTGCTTTGTTCTTGTGTAAAGTTCTGCTCAATTTATGCTCTGGTAGCAAATGTAACATTAACTGGTAAACCAATTGTCAAATGTCATATCTGTCAGATTAGTTTGGGAAACAAGTCTGTTCATAGCATCATTTGGTTTATTACTGTGTAAATAAAGACCTGGTGACTTTGTTCCAGAATAAATTTCTAAATTAAAAGTATAATATGCCTTTGCATTTACCAGGGCATATATTTTTATTACAGTATTTTGAAGGCTTTTTTGGCATACACTGCCTAAAGCTACAACAATCAGGAAATGCTGCAAGATGTTTGTAAATTGTCATGTTATTCAGATGGTATGTGAATTCCTTGACGGCCACAAAACTCTCAAACAGTGAGCAGATAGCAGCCAGAGAATCAGTTCTTTTTCTTTCCTGGGTGACTTTGTCATCCATCGTACCTCAGGCAGTTTGTTTGTTTGTTTGTTTGTTTTGTTTTATAGTTCAGGCTGGTCATGAACTCACTGTGTAACCTCGGCTGGCCTTGGTTGTGCCTTGGCCTCTTGAGTGCTGGGATTACAGGTGTGCACCACCACTCTTGGCTAACCTCAAGAAGTTTTGAAGGAAACCATATCTCAGTGTCATTCAAGTCTCCATCAATCTTTTAAATTCCTGTGATGGCCATAAATCCTTGTGAAGTCCAGCAGACGTGTGAATGCTTTCAGTTCAGCTAGTGAGGTGTCATAATAAACACATTTTTGAGTATGGCTATAGGTGCATACAAAATGTTTTACTTGTATCATATCATTTGTGTATTTCACAATATCTTGTAGCATTTTGCCTCTTATAAACAGTTTCCAACATTGAATGGCAGTGCTGGCATTCTGTTCATTAGGTTTTACCCCCACCAAAATTTCCAAATTTTTCTACCCAGTTCTAATCTTGGATCATTTCATTTGACTGCCTGACCTTTTTTTGGGGATCCATCTGAATAAAGGAGAGCTTCATTCCATATGTCTGTATCGGTTGATTCTTGCTCAATTTCACTGTCACAGGAACTTTGGCTCACATTGCCATGGCCAGTCATCATAATCTGTGCATATGAGTCACCTGATGGTTCATTTTCAACCTCCTCTAAAACTTGCAAATCTGGTTTTTCATGTGCCATTGTACTGAATTGTGTTCCTGGTTTCTCCAGGCTCAGATACTATGAGCCACACCCATATTCTAGTGTGGTACATGACATATTTACATTACAGAAGAATGGTATGGGTGTAGTTTACCCTCTGTGATGCCCAGGGAAACACAAAATCTGTTACATGGGGCATTATATGGGCAAAAATCTCAGTTTGACACTTGCACACAGTGCACATACCTTGCTCTTTGTTGTACCAAGTGGGTAATCACTAAGATTGTTTTCTGTATCTCCCTTCACCCTTTGGCTTAGCTACTGAGCTGCACAGCTGGCTAAAGTACAAATTTACAGTAGAGAAGGACCAGGTGGGATTTTGTAACCCAGTGTAATGTTCTGAGGAAACATATCTAGTGCCATTTCTGCCTTTTGTGGGCTACATGGTCATAATACTGTATTCAACATAATATGATGTTCTTTGGCAGGGTTTTTTATCATAGTTTTTTTATTTCAGCTCAGTTTAAAAGTGTGTGTTATGAGTATGTTTTAAAAGATTTTATTTCCATCTTGTGGTTTAGTATTGACAACCAACTATTATTTTCAAATAACTTATTTACTGTGAGATATTTTTTAGAGCAAAATGAAATACGAACTATTAAGTAAAAATAATCTATTTTTAGTAAGTAAACATTTATAGAATTAAAAATAATATATAATGTAAGGGATGTTAATGCTTTTTACACTAAACCCGATTTTTCTAAATATTCTTCTAAATAAGTGGATTTCTGTCTTTTAGAAATGTGCATTGAATGATGTAACAGATACCTACATTTACTGGCATTATTGCTTACTAACACTTCATCATCTTTATTTCATCTCACTTTTTAAAAGCAAGAGAGTATTATTGATGACTATCTTCAGATACACTTCCCCTGCCCTTGAGGCAATAACTACTGTGATAGACTCATTATATATTTCTTGGATAAAACTCATTTATCTTTTGTTATTCATTTCTAATTGTTTAAGCTTCCCTATTCACCTAACCTGATTATTTTCTACTGCTGTTCCTTTAGTCACTGAGACTTAATAACTTCAGAAAGAGGTTTTGAGTTCTGCAATCTCATCTCTTAAGCAGTTGCCTAATCTGTTCCACCCTTAGTTAAAATCATTATAGATTTTTCTCATGGCTGTTATAGTACAGAAAGATCTTCTGTGTATTTAACTTTATTCCCTAAATCATAAATATTTTTTGCTTTAGTTACTCAAAGTTCCTTAAAAATTTCATGAAATCAGGATAGCTTTTTTTCATTTTAGTGTCTTGTTTTAAACCATTTAGAAAGTGACACTTTGTTTAGTAAGTACATTTAAATGTTTAGTGAGTGCATTTACACTGTTACGTGTCATCACTATCTCCAGAACTTTTTCATCTTACCAACTGAAATATTAAATGATAATTCCCCCTCTTTTTCTCTCTTCCACAGGTCCTTGGCAGTCACCATTCTACCATCTGTCTCTGTAAATTTGAGTTTTCATATAAGTGGAATCCTACAGTACTTATCTCTTTGTGACTGGATTTTTCATTTAGCATATTATCTTCAAGGTTCATCCATGTAGTATGTGTCAGAATTTCTTTCCTTTTTGAGATGAATGCTAGTCTATTGGATATATACCTCATTTTTATTTATTCATTCATTCGTCATTGGACCTGGGATTGTTTCTATCTTTTGGCTCTTGTGAATAATGTTGGACATGAGTGTACAAAAACCCTTTTAAATTTTCTACATTCAGTTCTTTAGGGCATATACTCAGAAGTGGAATAATTCTGTGTTTTGAGGAGTAACCACACTTTTCCACAGTAAAAGCTGCACTATTTTACATGTTCATATAACAATGTATAAAAAGGCTAATTTCTTTATGTTCTCACCAATATTTGTTATTTTCTCTTGGGTTTGTGATAGTTGTCCTAATGGATGTGAAGTATTATCTCGTGGTTTTGATTTACATTTTCTTAATTATTAGTGATGTGAACCTTTTTCATGTGCTATTGGTCATTGATTATTTTCTTTAAAAATGGGCATTTTGTTAAATTGTGGAGGTTCTTTCTGTATTCTAGGTATTGATCCCTTTCCAGAGAGGTGATTTGTGAAATGAACGTTTTTCTTATTCTGTGGCCCACCATTGCACTGTGTTGGTAATGCCATTAATTTTGATGAAGTTTTTAATTTTGATGAAGCCTGATTTATATTTTTTTCTTTTGTTAATTGTACTTTTGGTTTTATATATAGGAGAATATAGTCAAATCCATATCAAGATACTTTTTTACTCTCTTCTAAGACTTTTGTAGGTTTAGCTCCACTATTTAAGTCTTTCATCTATTTCGAATTACTGTATGTGGTGCAAAGATAAAACCTAATTCTTTTGCATGTGAATATTTCGTTTCCCCAAACATTTTTTTAAAAAAGATGTTCTGTTCTTATTTGAATGAGTAGGGCATACGTGTTGAAGATAGTTGATAACAAATGTGAGGGTTTATTTCTGGGCTCTCTTCTCTGTTCATTAATCTCTATGTCTTCCTTTATGCCAGTGCCTTACCATTCTGGTTATTGGTACTTTGTAGTAAGCTTTGAAATTAGGAAGTGTGAGATGACCAACTTCATTGTTTTTCAAGTTTGTTTTTACTGTTTGGGGTTCCTTGATACTGCATTATGAATTTTAGGATGGATTTTTACATTTCTACTAAAACATAATTGGAGTTTTGATGGGAATTATGTGAATCTGTAGATTGATTTGGGTAGATTTTGAATGGGAAGTTTTGTCCCAAATCTGAATTCTACACAAAATGGAAATCTGTATAAATTCAGAGGGAAGTTTAAGAAAAATTCAAGCCACTTTATTCCATTTTAAAAGCTTAATAGGAAGAAGTGAGATCATAGTGCCTACTAGCTGTCCAGGGACCAAGCATTAAATGGCATTTTTTTTGCATGTGTGCATTGCAAAGAGATGAGTTTTTTGTTTGTTTGTTTTTGCTTTTCCATGGATAATGGGGAAGGAACCTTGAAGATTTAGTCATTAGCACAGTGTCACATTTTTGAACAGTGTATGTTTTCCCCTTATTTTTAATGATTTAATCTACTTTGCACTCTCAGTCCTTAGACTTGGCTAAAACATATCCCAGAGATAGTTCCTTTTATGTTAGAAAAACACATCTGCAGAAATTTAATTAGAGTCTAATAATGTCATAGCAGTTTATCTGCCTACTGTGTGACAGTGGATTTGAATATAGAATAACAAGATTATCGCTTTTTAAAAAGCCTGCTCATAATGAGTAGCTTTTCTCACATAACCAAAAGAATCCACCTAAGTACCTCCCAATATTCTGCTTATCAAAGTTGTTTTTATTAATCATCATTGATGTTACTGTTTGGTTATTCTAAAGATATAGGCTGAATCCACTGTAGCAAAGCATTAAAAAATGTACTTTTAAATAGTAATATATTCGAAGTATATCATATAAGTTTCTTTTTTTGGAGACAAGTGAAATTATTGATCTCTTACCTGTTGTATCTTGTGCATAGATACCAAATACATTTTTTGTGTTACTACATTCCCCTTTATTTTTGTCCAAATAATCACCCACATGGTACATTGTTCTGTACCTTTGTACTTTGTTCAGTTAAACAATACGTTTTGGAGATTGTCCCCTCCCAGTACATAAAGGCTTTTATTATTATTATTATTATTTGTCTTTTTGAGACAGTGTCTCACAATGAAGTTCAACTGGCCTTGAGCTCACTTTGTGGCCCAGGTTTGTCTTGAACTCACAACAATCCTCCTGCCTCAGCATCCAGAGTGCTGAGAGTATAGGTGTGCGCCAACATGCCTGGCTGGGGCTTCCTCAATCTTTATATCTGCATTATAGTCCATGTTAAAAATTTTGCAGTCAAACTAATTTCCTTCCCCTTCAATGAATATTTCCAGTCTCTTACTATTGTAAGCAAGATTGTCGCAAATGATTTTGTCATGTATTATTTTATACATGCATGACTGTCCCTGTACAATCTATTTCTTGAAGTGGGGTTTCTGTTTACAAGCTGTGGACATTTTGGCTAGGGATAGCTCATTGGTAGAGCACTTGCCTAGTATACACAAGGTCCTAGGTCTGATTTCCAGCAATACACATACACAGACATACATGTACACACAACCCAAAAAACAACAACAAAACACTATGAAGACTTATGAATTTTGTTTTAATTTTGAAGTTAGATGTTAAATGTGTTGAAATGATGGAATTGTGTGTATAAATTTATAATGAAATCTCACTTTATAATGAATAAAAATCTAAGGCATTTACTATTGAAATTTTATGACATTTTCACTTTTTTGCAGATATACAAAACTAGGATATGCTGGAAATACAGAACCACAGTTTATCATCCCTTCCTGTAAGTATTTCTTTTAATTTACAAGTGAAAGATCACCTTCCTAATAATCATAGTAAATGAAGTAATCAATTCTGGCCTTCTGTAAGATTCAGTCCTTTAAAACACAATTTACCAGGTTGTAAATATGGTCTTATTTTTATACCTCTTACTATTTATTTCAGCTATCAGTTCATTTCTCCCTTTACCAAATCTACCAAATATCTCTGAAGAAAAAAAAAAAGAATGAGCTGATATAGACAAGATACCACTTGATAATTATACAGTTCCCTGCATTGGGTATATGACTGTCACTAGTGTGTAGATATGACTAATTAGTAATATAGTCTACGTCTACAAAGACTGTCGTCTGGATTGGAATAATGATTTTTGTTTGTAGGACCTTTGCACGTTGACATCCCCAGTGAGTACCCATATTTTAAAATGAAGAAGGGGGGTATCGCCCTCCATTTTTTTTTTCCCTTAAACTTTTTTTTTTTTTGGTACCAGGGATCAAACTCACGACCTTGCCAGGTAGGTAGCGTGGCACTGAGCTATATGGCCAGCTCAGTTGTTTTCTAACATAATTATTTTGGTTGTGTGCATGTTTTTAGAGTTCTTTTTTGTTTCCTTTTTTTTTTGGTTAAACTCAGCTTTGTTCACCATCAGCTGTCTTTTAGTAGCTTTAAAAAAATACTGTCACATTTGATTTCTTAGTGTTCTTGTTTACTAGCATAAATAGTGTTGTGGCCTTAATGAATGAATACACTGCTGATTTTCAAATAATTCATTGTGTTTTTACATTGTATAGTAACAGCTCTTATCTGCTTGTCCTGTGGTCATATTAAGACTATTATGGGGCCAAGGATAGCTTAGCAGCACAGCAGTTGCCTGTCAAGTGCAAGGTCCTGAGTACATAAAAAAACAGAAAAAGACTGAATGGCTGGGTGTCGTGGCACATTCCTTGAGAGGCTGAGGTAGGAGGATTGCAGATTCGTGCACAGTCTGGCAACTCAGTGTCAGACTTCATCACAAGATAAAATGGGCTAGAGATGTAGCTCATTGTAAAGACCATCGTCATTCTTCAGTGTCATACTGCTCCTCCCCAACCAAAAAACAACCAAAAGAACTTTTGCACATTAAATGGTAAACTTTCTGAACTATTACTTGGCAGTGCCAACTCTTAGAGAGTTTGACTTTTGAGAATGTCCTGATTTTTTTCATGGTAGTATTTATATGACTATTTGAATTTTTTGGTATTCATTTATGAAAATAAGAAAATGGAAAAATGAATATTCAAAGTAGTATAAGCAGCTTATGTCTCAAAATCAGTGGAGTTGAACATAAAGGTATGAATTATTAGGTTTGCCACAAACTAGATCTATAGTCTCAGTTGGACATGAACCATTTTGTCACTTGTGTAGTGAGGATATTAAGTATGTGAAGTATGAAAAATACACTGTCAAAATTGTACCAAATGACCAAATATATTTAGTGCTTTTGATATGTATATATATCATCTATATATATTTAATTCATTTTCTTTAAACTGATTTTGACATTTGATATGGTTGATACATTGTGTCAACTTGAGAAGTTTATCTAAGAAACTCAGAAGTGAGCCAGGGTCCATCCTTTGTAAACATCCTCAGCCTGTGCAAGATGAGGGCACAGAGGTGGTGTGAATGCTACACTCACATGAGTGTAGCCTGTATACAGTATAAGGGAGGAAAATAGGCTTGGTCTCCTGCCTTTTGCTCTTACTGCTTTGCTGTCTTCTGTTGCCCTTGTGCCATGTCACCCCTGCCTTGGAGCTAATTATGGATTCCACAAACTGTGAGCAAAATAAACCTTTCCTTTCTTAATTTTGGGTATTTTGTTGCACCAAGGAGAGAAAAGTAACCAACACAACATTTACATGTACCACTTTTCTGGTATGGTTTTCTAGGAATTATATAACAATTTAAATCTGATACTTTTGGAACTATCTGGGGTAAATTTTAAGTGACATAAATGAAATAATTCACTGATTCGATTCTAGTGCTCATTGTTTAGTGGTACTGTTACTACTGCCTTCTCCCTTGTTTTATCCATACGTACTTGTTCAAAGGACAGGTTTGCTTTTCCTTATGTTTGTTTCAATTTTTATGTATCAGTACCATACAGTGATTGTCTATTTTAAGAATTTGGAGACAGTTGTTTGCTCTACTTCTCTGCTCACTAATGAAGATGTTCTTCTGTGGGCTGATACTATACTTAATTTTATATTATAGTTAAATGTAGTAGTACCTCAGCTCATGAATTTCTTTCCACAATTCTGGTTGCAAGCTAAATTAAATTAAATTTCCTCATAAGGTCAACACTGAATTAATTTCATTTCTGACCAGTTCAGTTTGCAGCCAGAATCATGGAAGAATTAAGTTTGTAAACTGAGATACCATTGCATTTATGTTGAGATTAATGTTAGGTCATTGTATTTGCTTCTGTTTCCAAAGGTTGCCATAATAAAAGTTCCAAAAAAATAGATGGCTTAAAACAACAGAAACCAAAGTACAAAATCGGTATTATCAGCAGGGCCAGTTCTTATTGTTGGCTCTAGGAGAGAAACTTTCCTCTTTCAACTTTTAGCAATTCTTGGAATTCCTTGGCCAGTAGATAATAATATTCTGGTCACATGGCTACTTTCCATTATTTGTCTGCATCCAGATTTATGTTTGTCTTTCTTAGTCACTTTCTTGTTGCTGGTGCACAATACCTGACACCTGCAACTTAATGAGAGGTTTATTTTGGCTCACAGTTTTAGAGGTTTCAGTCCATGCGTGACAAGCTCCAAGGCAGAAACAGCATGGCGGAAGAGCCTGGCAGAGGAAAGCTGCTCATATCATAGTGGTCAGAAACCAGAGAAGAGAGCAGCTGGAAGGGAAATACACTTGTCCAAGTCATGACTCAAGTGACTCGTCTCAAACTAGGCCTTACCTAATAGCAAGCCAGGTATAAATTACTGAACTGATCTCTGATGAGCATAGTGCCCTCATGATCCACTCATTTGCCATATACTTGAAGCTTTTGGGGGATACCCTGATCTAAACCATAATACTCTCTGTGTACAAAGTTCTTCTTTAAATAAGGACGCTAGCCCTACTGTAGTAGAGGTTATACTAATAACCTTATGTTAACTTTAAAGTCCTGTTTCCTAAAAGGATCACATTCTCAGATACTAGGAGTCAGGACTTCAGTGTTTCTTTGAGAGTTTAGTCCACAGCAGTGATAACTATGTAGTCTCTTAATTTTTCATCTTTTATAAATCATTATGTTACAATTGCTTTTTTTAGATTACTGAAATGTTACTGCCATCTTTGAAAAATTAGTTTTAGCCTATGTCCTTAAATGGCTAAGTCTTCCATCTTTTTACCTTAGGATTTTATTATCGTTGAATACATTCTATGTTTCATCTCTGTCAAAATATTCATTCTTAATTTTTATTATGTATCTTATGAATAGTTGTAGCATCTTACAAATTTATGTACCTACTGCAGGAAGGTTTTGGACTTTAGAGTTTTCTCTATTTCAGAGCTGCAGATGCACTGTTCATAATCAAATACTTTGCCACTCCTATGAATGTTTGGTGTGGGAAGCCTATAGATAGTGCCTTAGCTATTCTTGTTGCTGAGACAAAATACCCAGCACCCAAAGTTAAAGAAAGAAAGATTTATTTTCAGTTCACAGTTTATAGAGATTTGTCTGTAGTCTGCTGTATCCAAAGGCAGAGAGGGGCATTGGAGGGGAGAACAGTTTGGTGTGTGGCAAGTAGAGGGCATAGGGCAGTGAGCAGCCAGCAACAAGCCTCCCTTTACATTTTATTCCATGCACGCTATAAGCCTTTTGAGTGGTGCCACCCATATCTAGGATGGGTTTTCTGGTGAACCTTGCCAGAGCTATGATAAACCAGTTAGTGGAGTAATCAAGTACCATACCCCTTAATTCCAGAATCACATCCTTAATCCACATTCACACATTCTAAATCCACCCAGGTCTGAAAAGCCCCTTTTGTGACTATATGCAGTTTTTTGGGGAGGAGGAGGGCATTTAGATACAAGTCAAAGCATATGGTTGTTAAAGTTGTTTTTATATTTTTATTTTCCAGTGAGCCATCTGGATGTCTGTGTATGTTATAAGCATATTGCCAGAGAGAAATGCTAGACATTTGGAAGTATACTGTAAATTAAAAATTGTTTTCCTTCAGTTATTTTCTGCTTACTTTCTTAAGTATATAGTTGTTAGTGAAAATAACAATAGAAGCTGGGCCTGGTGGCACAGACCTATAATCCCAGTACTCCTTTGAGGCAGGAGGATGGCAGGGAGTTAGTTAGAAATCAACCTGAGCTGTACTTCATGAGCTGCATAGGCCCTGTCTCAAAGAAACAAACACACACACAAAACAGTAGAATGCCAGATCAATTTGAATGCGTTCATATAATTGTTTGAATAAAGAACTGTTTAAATTGAAGCATTGAGACAATCGTAGCTTAATTGAGATGTGTGCAACAGGTTCTGCATCTGGCATTGTTTACTGGATTCCTAAATAATGAAAGGATTGCTATATTACCTAAATCAGTTGAGGTTTCCTTTTTATACATGCGATTGAAGTTTAAAAGAACCCTATTATATATGTTTAAACTTTCAGATCATAATCATAATAGTGACTGGGGTGAAGAATGTTTGTTAAAAATTGTCCTTGCAATTTTCCTTCTTTTTTTATTTTTTGTCTTTTTGAGGCAGGATTTTGCTGTGCAGTCTAGGCAGCCTTTGAGGTCATTTTGTAGCCCAGGTTGTCCTCAAACTCACAGTTTTCCTCCTGTCTCAAGCCTTCTGAGTGCTGGGATGTCAGGTGTGTGCCACCGTACCTGGCAGTTTTCCTCTTCTTATTTTTCATTGTTTTCATTGTTTATTTCTGATTGTCGATTATGTGTGGATTTGTTGGGAATTTGATTATTCAGAATCAAAATAGATATAACATAGTTTTTTGTTGTTTTGGGGGGATGTTACTGAGAATTGAGCACAGGGCCTTTTTTTATATCCCCAGACCTTTTCTATTTTTTATTTTAAGTCAGGGTTTCACTGAATTGCCTAGGCTGGTTTTGAACTCCCAATTCTCCTGCCTTTGCTTTCCAGAGCACTGGGATGATAGGTGTGTGCCACCATGCCAGGCAGACTTACATAGTTTTAAAAGATGCAGCTAAAGCCTTCTTACAGAATTCTTTTTTTGACTTTGGCATTTGAGACCTTTTCTCTGAATGGAACCTGAAACTTCCCAAGTAAATTTTGTTGCAGGTTTCGTACAACCTTTGCATTAGTTTAACAGTTTAAATATGCTAGGTCATATTTTATGTGTTAATATTTTGTAATGGAAGAAGTGCAAATTAAAAGTTTATGTCATTTGAAGCAGATGAAAATTTTGACATGTCTAACTTATTTTAAAGGTATTGCTATTAAGGAGTCAGCAAAAGTAGGCGACCAAGCTCAGAGGAGGGTGATGAAAGGTGTTGATGATCTAGATTTCTTCATTGGTGATGAAGCAATAGAAAAACCTACATATGCAACAAAGGTATGTTCCTATGATTTGTATAAATAACATTTTTCTTTCAAAGCATTAGTTTGTTCAGTGTTTATGCCTCTGGATTTTTGTTTTATCGTTTTCTTAATCATAGAGATTTTCCTGTTGCTTTAACTCTACTTTCCCCCAACCCCATCCAAAAATTGAAGAAATTTTAATTTAAAGCTAGAACAGTGTTTACTTTTCCATACCCTCTGGGTGTCAGGCTTCAGTGGCTTGACTTTGTCCACATTGTTGCATCTGGAGTGCTTCCTGCCTTCATATTTTTTGAGACAGGGCCTCAGTAATGTTCAGGCTATGGCTCAAAGAATAAAATAGCAGTCAGCTAAGTGAAATGTGAAGGCAAAAGTGGTTTTAGTGCAAAAGAGACCACTGTGCAAGACGAATTTATGAGAGAGACTGGAACAACACAAATGATGTACCTGAAGCATAGGGAGAGGTGAAATGAGGTGATATTGTTCATTGATATAACCTTTCTGAGTTCAGTTTATTCATCTCTATAATGAAGATATCATTTGTACCCCCGAATTGTTGTGAAGTTTAATGAGATAATGTATTGTTACAGTGCTACGAATACTGAAAAGAAATTATTTGGAAGTGGGAAACTTGATACTGGGGAGATGAAATAATTGACTACTTGGTAATTACCCAAAATCAAAAAAAAGGTGGGGAGGAAGAGGTGATAGTACCGTGATGGCAGTGAAAATCACATATGTTCATTCACTTATTTGTGAGGCATGATTGAAAAATAAGGTATGTGTTTAAATAAAAATTTTGTTACAGTGAAAGACTTTGCCATTAATCCCCCTCAGAATACTCTTCCTCACTTTAGCAACATCCTGTCATTGTTGGCACTCTCTGAAGAAGTCCTCTTTTTATTCATGGTATGCTGGAAGCACCAGTGGAAAGGCAGGCTCGCCTAAACAGTAGAGTATGGTCCTGCTCACCTTATTCACGGAATCTAACACCATTGCAACTGCTGGCTTTTCCCATGTCAAGATGACCAGGAAAGTTTTGAATGGGTTTAGAACACTAAGGCAGCCACAACAATGTGACCAAAGATACTCTTGAAGAGGACTTCCACAACTACTTCAGAAAGTGGCAAGAAAGATAAAGCATTTGAATTGTGGGGGAACATTTTGGACTACTGCAAGAGAGATTCATGGCAAAGGGGTTTTTACTGTACTAGGAAAAAAAGGACTTTTAATGTTTTCTGTATTTTTCCATCACATCAGGTACATTGAAATTTTATTATAATAAACTTAATATCTTATAGTAAGGAAAGAATATAGTGGATTCTTTTTTTTTTTGTCTTTTTGAGATAGGGTCTCTCTATGCAGTTCAGACTGACCTTGAGCTCATTTTGTAGCCCAGGCTGGTCTCCAACTCACAACAATCCTCCTGCCTCAGCCTCTCGAGTGCTGGGATTACAGGCATGAACCACCATGCCCGGCTATATATAGTGGATTCTTATGTGCCTGTCATAAAGCTTTTTTTTTTTTGATGCTAAGACTTGAACTCAAGATCTCGTGCTGTCATAAAGCTTTTGCATTTGTCAACATATAAACAACCTTGTTTTATCTGCCATGCCCTCATTATTTTAAATATCTTAGAAAACTTGTCTTAATATTATTTCTAGTCTGATTATTTTTTGTATTTTTAATCTGTTTTTAATATCATCATCATCTTCATTATTTTCTTTGTTTCTGTGACAGAGTACCTAGAAGAAGAGACAGGGCCTCTTGGCTCACAGTTGTAAAGGTTTCTTCAGTCCATTCACTGCTGGTTCCAAGGGAGTGTAGCTTGGGAGAAGGACACGGGCGAGATAGCTCAATAGAGCTGCTCATAGGCTGGCATCTAGAAAGGAGAAAGAACATGAGCATCAAGGGAGAAGCAGTGGTGAGATAAAGTCTTCTAGCTCATACTCCCAGTGACCTGCCTCTTCTTACCATCTGCTATCTCCTACCAGTGAATCAGCTGTAATGCCCTCATAATCCAGTCACTTTTCAGAGGCTACACCTGTGAGGCATAAGCTTTTGGAGCACAGCAAAATATAAACC
This sequence comes from Hydrochoerus hydrochaeris, assembly GCA_004027455.1. NCBI lineage: Eukaryota > Metazoa > Chordata > Mammalia > Rodentia > Hydrochaeridae > Hydrochoerus > Hydrochoerus hydrochaeris. Next base: position 102,490 of record PVLA01002332.1, on the reverse strand, counting down.
ATGACATTAATACTGTTATTTGGATAGAACCCAGGGTTTCTCACTCTTTCACTGAATAACATCTTTAATACTGATTAATCTGTTTAAATGACGATTAAATCAAAATCTGTTCATTCAACCTAGCTGATAAGTCTCTTAAGTCTCTTTACCCATAGATTCTTCCTCTTCTGTTTGTATGTGTTTTTCTTTTTCTTTTGGAAAAAAAGTAGTCTTGTAAAATTTCCTATTTTTCAGATTCTATCAATTGCATCTTTATTGTGTTATTTAACATGATCTATCATATACTTTTTTTGTTGTAAAGTGGTAGTTAAATCTAAGTCTGATAAGATCCATCTGAGGGTATTTCCTTTTTGACAAAAATATTAAAAATGAATACTTAAGGAGTAATAGCGATTAGTGAGACACTGATGATAACTAGAGCTCTTAATTAATCTCTTTATACTATATCCTCTGAGATTGAGAAACATTAAAAAAGAAACACTTGGTGTAGGGTGGAAAGGATAAGTTTAGTTTTGAATACATTGTGTTTGAGGTAACCATGAAACTTGTGGCATCACTAGACAGTTCTAAATATGAATGTTTCTATAAATGAATTTTTGAGCTCAGAGAATATAGAGTTAAAGATAGATTTGAAATGTGTCAGTTACCTTGATAAGGTATGTAGATATCTGTAGGAGGTGGGTATTGCTGGGAAAGAAATTTTAAAGGAGCCTGAGCAATGTACTCAGGAAGTTTGAAGAGAGATAGGGGCAGGACTGAAAGTAGAGATAAACACATAGAATGCTACTGAGGTATCAGGTAAGCTTCAGTGTTATTAACTGCAAGATCATTCAGAACTTTAGCAAAAATAGTTTTAGATGAGTGATGGAGCTGGATAAAGCTAGGCATATGAAAGATAGGATCTCCCCCCTACAAAAAGAATATTAGTAATGTTTGGCCATGATTAATAGGTAAACATAGATATAAAGTTGTAAGATTAATATGAAAGAGATGTTAATGTGAAAAGGCCATTAGAAAAAAGATTAACAGGAAAGATGGCTGTAATTCAGGTCTCTGAGAAAGCTGGAGAGATAAGATCTAGGACACAAATAAGGAGTATCTCTTACATTATCACAGGAATGAAAGTGACCACAAGGGTAAACAGAATCAGTTTTACAGATTTGTTGAATGGAGGCTTGGATTCTTAGCTGCTGATGTCTGCTGTCTCTGTGAACTGTGTTTGACATCATCTGACACTCGGGAAGGATTGCTGTGAGGAGGTGAAATCTGGGTGGCAGAGAGAACATTGGAAATCATCATTATGAGAGAATAAAAGTAAACAGTAAAGAGATACCATTTTGATTTTCTGAACAAGAGGTCCCTTTGAGAATAACAGAAATTCTTATTTTTAAAGCATTTTATTGTTTTTGTCACTTAAAACTTTTTTTCCTTAGCTTTCTGACCCTGTGCTTGTACACTGCTTCACAAGCGCTGGGCATGGTGGCATGCACCTGTAATCTAAGCACTTTGGTGGAGCCTGAGCCAGGAGGATAACAAGTTTGAGGTCAGCCTGGGTAACTTAGTGAGATTCTGTCTAGGAATAAAAATAAGAAAAGAGATGGTGATATATCCCAGAGCAAAGGCCTAGGTGCAGTTGCTGTACTGCCTCAGCAAACAGACAACACCATGGGCTCTGCTGATAAATTTGTTTGTTTTAGACCTTGTGAGAACTTTAGTTCTTAAAATATAAGCCCTCCAAGTCTGCCTTGGTACATGTCAAACAAGGGTTTTGGTGTTCTCCCAAACTACACGGTATAAAGGCTAACAGTTGTTAGCCTCTTGTTTTACCAAGAGTTGAGGAAAGTATATTTTAGAGTCTTATTGTAGGAAGCCTGTGATATATGTCAAATGCTGGACTATTTTGAGTGCCTGTAGACAAAGTCCTCAGGAGCTAAAGCCTTAGTTTTATCAATTTAATTATGTACATTTTTCTTCATTACAGTCAGCATTATGATTATAAGCACGTTTAAGATAGTCATGATAGGTTGTGTTTTGGTAGTAGGATGACAGAAACAAATGTGATTAGTCAAAGATGATGGATCCTAAAAACCAAATTGTGTGTATTAATGGCTAGGAATTAATTATGATAGTTGGTGAGCTGAAAATCTTATCATATGAAGAGGCGCATTGTATACTAAAATAATAAAGATTGTTGATTAGGAAGGGGCATACCATTTCAGTGATTTAGACCTGTATTCACCAGAAGTGAAAAAAGAGATCATTGAAGGTGCTGAAATCAGTGAGCTGAGAAGTTAAAAGTTTTTCTCTACCAATTCTGTCATTTGGTTTTAAACACATTTTCAAGTCTTCTAAGTGCTAAAGACAAGCTAAAATAACAACATTTCATCTATTATTACTTTTACCTGCTGTTGAAAGCACTCTAGCTCTGAGCTATATCCCTGGCTCTGGCTTTTTTTCTTGAAGACTTCCTATAGATAATCTCATACTCATTTCAATTCCTTGATCACCTCTTCAGTTACTTCTTTACCATTTCCTTTGTGTCTCTTGAGTGTAATTGATTCAAATAGAATTTGTAACGTAGTTTTTTTTGTTGTTTACTCTGAGACAAGACAACAAAACTATGGTGGGTGGGTTGTTTGTTTGTTTGTTTTTGGAGAGAGTCTTGCTAGGTAGTGAAGGCTGGCCTTGAACTCACTGTGTAGCCCAGGCTGGCCTTAAATTTGAGGGTATCCTCTGCCTCAGCTATCCAAAGGCTGGGGTTATTATAGGTGTGCACCACTAAATGTTTTATAAGTTTGTGTTGTGATCGATGGATCCTATTTATCTTGGCTTCAAGAATAAAACCTATTGGTATCTCAGTTTTACTCATTCTTACTGACTGAACAGTTGACTCTGGTCCAGTATCATTTATACTGTAACTGGGACTCTTGTTCTCTTTCTTGATTCTCTTAAGTTCATTTCATCTTTGTCAGTCCATGTATAATAGTTTTCTCCAAAATTCATTCCACTGCTTAAAAAATTTCTGATACCCCATTTCTCACAGAATAAAACTGAAATGCAAAGTAAACATGGTAATTTTAAGAATTAGACTCTTTGGTCTAAAAGTGATACCTTCCTACACCTCTATCCCTTAAGCCTTTCAGCACATAAGTATTTTGTTGTCATTGGTATATTATACAATGTTTGTTTGTATGTATGTGTTCCTCCCCACTGAAAATTGCTTCTTTAGAACTCACTTTACATTTAACTTCCACAGTGAATCCACTTTGGTCATCTTGTTGTAGGAACTATTTCTTTAGAAACCTGAGATAAAGAATATTTGTTTGTATATATTTTTTTCATTAGGCCGAGTTTTTTGAAAGTTGGATATCCATGTCCTTAGCAGTGGTATCACTAGTTCACAGTTGATATATAATAATAGCCAATGAAAAGATGAATAAATAAAATACTTAATTTGTAAGCTTTCATTAATATGCATGATGAAATGAATGGTACAATAAAATAAATTGTTTGGCATAGGCCTGTAATCCTAGCACTCGGGAGGCTGAGAGGCAGGAGGATTATTGCAAGTTTGAAACCAGCTTGGGCTACAAAGTGAGTTCAGTGCCATCCTGAATTGCACAGTGAGACCCTGTCTCAAAAAGACAATAAATAAATAATAAATTTTTTTCCTTTCCTACAACAAACTGGGGAGTAGAAGTTACAAGTGTAATTCCTTAAAAAGTAAAAAAGGTGGTAAGAGACCAGTACTACGGAATATTTTACTTGTTCATTCACAAATTCATTCCAATCTTAAGTATTGAATGTGTATTGTATTCATGGCACTATATTCTGTTGCAGAGTCCACTCAGTGCCTTCAGGGTTTCATTAACATTTTTCATAGTGCCAACTAGATTTAAAAACATACAAGTATGTTCTGTTTGTTACGTAGGTAAGTTCAACTTGGTAACCATTTGAAAGAAGAAATACACTTAACTTGAAAATATCTGTTTCATTGTTAAAACAGTTGCTGAAACCTGGAATCTGATTAAACATCATCACTCTTATTTCTTGTTTTATATAGATTGTATTTTCTGTTATACTTCTGTTATACAGCTCACAGCTTAGCTTTTCAAAGATATGTTGCCATTAAAAGGAATATCATGTAGTCTCATTTTGAAATTAAACTGTCAGCTAGTACCTCATGCAGAATCTAACGTGGAGTATATATGGGAAATTTAAAATAACTTGCAGTGTTCTTGTGAATTTGCTGTAATACACTGGAGGACAGAGTTTTGGAAACATGATTCTATAAATAATCTGCTCAATCGTTCTTACAAATTTTATATGCTTGACTTTTCTGGTTATTCTAGCTACGTGTTTACCAGATGTGTTTTACTTGTATTTAGTGTTAGTGGTTTTGGTTTGTTCTGTGACAGGGTCTCACTTGGTTGCTCAGGCTCAGGTGATCCTTTTCTCTCAGCCTTTCAAGTAGCTGAGACAACAGACATGTGCCACTACACCTGGCTACCAAATCTATTTTTTTATTATTATTACTATTTTTTTATTTTTCAGATTTTTGAGACAGTGTCTCATGTAGCCCAAGCTGGCCTTGAACTCATGGCAGTTCTACTTCAGCCTTCTGAGTGCTGGGATTACAGGCATTCACTGCCATGGCCACTGACTAACTGTATTTTATGTTAGCCATATAACAAAAACTTTTGTCAGTGAGCTAATAAAATAAAAGTTATGGGAATTATGGTGAACTGTGGTTTTCATAGGCTTAATTTCAAATTTTCAAAAATCAAGCCACATGCTGTCTAGATTTAACAATTTAAATATTTTGCCATTTACTTTTTATATTCTGTTGAACAGTCTATTGAATATACGTTGTGGAAATAATTTCATTTATCTCTTAAATACATAAGTACCCATTTCCTAAGGGGAGCTCAATATCATTATCACACTTAAGGAAATATATCTCTGTCTTATATAATCTGATTCCTCCACCTTTGGATAGCTTTATTTACTTTTTGACATTGATATGATATAATTTATGGGATTTTTGTTTTAATAGTGGCCAATCCGCCATGGTATAGTTGAAGACTGGGATTTAATGGAAAGATTTATGGAACAAGTGATCTTTAAATATTTAAGAGCGGAACCTGAAGACCATTATTTTCTTTTGGTAAGTAGAAATTACCATTTTTGGGGGACATTTAAAGGAAACTTACTGAGAACATTTTTATTATACTTGAAACTCATTTATGACATTATTTATTGTTTATTAAACTTGTATTTTTTAAAGACTTTGTTATAAAGCTGAGTCATCTTCATAACAATCTAGTTATAGGCTTCAGTAGAGGAGTAGTATAAAAGTATAAGGTAAGCACTTATGAAGTGCTTTTGCTAATTAATATGTAATCTTCATGATAGGAGTGGTAAATAATGTTCCTGTGGTATTTCCCTTTTTATAGATAGACTATCATTTCATTGTTCGTAGTAACAAAAGTTATGTATAATTTAAGTTTTAAATTTTTTTCTTTCTATCAAAGTATTATGTAGGTAAATAATTGATGCCATTATAAAACTTAAAAACCAGAAAAATTTTTTTCTTTCTTAAATCTTCCAAATTCTAATTTGTATTCCTCAGAGGCAAACATTGTTAAGCTATAGAGTTTCCACTGATAATTGTTTCCTAAATATAATCAACATATTTCTTCTATTTTTTTGGTTGCTTTTTAAAATATTAGTTGTTTTCTGTTAACTTCTTAGAAGGACAAGTGAACATATCCTCTTTTCCCCTTAATCAGCTCTCTTAATACACAGTGCTGATTTTTTCCCTCTTCTCTTCCTTATAATTACATCACAGTGTTTGGTTACACCAGTGTTCAATATTTTATTCTGGTGATTTATGATTATTGTTTATAGGTGGACCGTGAAGTTGAAAGAACTCTATTGTGGGCACTTACATACCTACAATTTAGTCTTAGCATTTTACTATAATTGTCTTATGACATCCATCTGTTTGTTCATTGTCAGTCCCTTTTCATTTTTGCATCACTTCAAAGTGGCTTGCAGATGTGGTTATTTCATACCTAAATACTTTAGTATGAATTGTCAACCAGAGTTCATTATTTGTTTATGGCTATACTTTCTATGTAAAATTTATATACAGTGAAATAACATCTGAACTGTTCTGTGGATTTTGAGCAGGATTTGTCAAACTCTTTAAAGGACCAGATAGCAAAATTTTTGTCTTTGCAGTCCATAAATTCTTTGAAGAAATTTAATGAGAATTTAGTGATCTCTATGGCAACTACTTTAATTCTACTGTTGTATTATGAAAGCAGCCATATACTTAAAGCAGTAGGCAATACTTAAATGAAGAGCATGGCTGTGTTCCGGTAAACTTGTATTTATACAAGGTAGTGGGCTGAATTTGGCTTGTGAGATGCCCCACCTTTTGTTTGACAGTTGCTTTGAAACCTAAACCCTTGTCGAGGTATGTAACATTACTGTCAATTTGGAAACTTTTTTTTTTGTACTGGGGATTGAACTCACAATCTTGTGCTTGCCAGGCAGGCACTTAAGCCACTGAGCTAAATCCCCAGCCAATTTGGAAACTTTTCTAATACCTTCAGTTAATTTTTGCCCCTCATCCCCTGGAGGCAACCACTATGCTGTTTTCTTTTTCCAGGTGAGATTAATTTTGCTTGTATTTGAGTTTCATATAAATGGAATCACACAAGATATAAACTGGTAAAATTTTGTTTACTCAGTGTAATTGTGAAATTCATCCATGTTTCTAGTTCTTGACTGTTATGATTTGTGTATTGCGAACATTCTTATATGAATCTTGGTGGGCATATGCATTCATTTCTGTTGTGTTATATACATATGGAGTTGCTGTGTCATAGGGGAGGTGTATGATTGGCTCTTTAAAGGCACCTTTTGGACTTTTCCTAACATGTACCTTTTTACACGTCCATCAGCAAATATGTTAGTGATGCTTGCTCTTGTGTTTTATCCAACATTTGGTGTACCAGATTTTAATTTTAATTATGCTGATGTGTTATAAGACAGCATTATCATTTCAGTTCATATTTTCCTGATTCTCAGTGATATTGAGCACTTTTCATGTGCTTATTAGTTGTTTATATATTTTCCTTTTTGTGCTCCTCTGATTATATTTTATATAGACCCTTCTTTTTATTGGAGCTTATAATTTTGATTGCTTTGGGTTTTTGTGGTTTACATAATTTTTTATATGCCTGTCTCTAAATTGCCTTCAAGCTTTTGAATGTATGCAAATATAAATGGAGCAAAGAGTTTTCCTGGTGAAGGCTTTACATATGGAACATGTGTATTCATCTTTTTTTTTTTTTAACCTTATAGTGTCTTTTGAAATAAAAAGTATATAATTTGCTATGAAGTTTTGTCTTTTTTGTGGTTTGTACTGTTTGACTTTAAAGAATCATTCCTTATCTCAGAATTTTTCTCAGCCATTGTTTTGTTTATAGGGATTGAACTGAGCTATATATCCATAGCTCTTTTAAAATTTTATTTTAAAGTTTTGCCTTTTACATTAAATGATTGGATTATCAAATCGGCCTCTTTAGAGTTAGATAGATATAGAATTAGATACATTATTCAGTGTCAAGCTTTAATAATTTAAACAATTTAAGTGATTATGAGACATAAGTGAAATATGAAGTTCAGGATTATTAGTTCTGTTGCCCAGGTCCTTGCCGCATTAACATGTGTTTTGATACAGACTTAGCTTTATGAAGTTTCTAAAAAGTGATATATGCGGTCAAAATAATCTAAATAGAACTATGTAAATAATCTCTTTCATCAAAATAATCTGATAACTGTTTTAAGAATTATATTCGATTCAATAGACTGAACCTCCCCTGAATACTCCAGAAAACAGGGAATATACTGCTGAAATAATGTTTGAGTCCTTCAATGTTCCAGGCTTGTACATCGCTGTACAGGTAAGCAAGTTCTATATATGTAAGCTTTGTTTGTACATTTCAATTAGATTTATTTATTTATTGTCTTTTTTTTTGAGACAGAGTCTTAATACGCAGTTCAGGTTGACCTTGAGCTCACTTTGTAGCCCAGGCTAGTCTCAAACTTGCAAAGATCCTCCTGCCTCAGGCTCCCAAGTGCTGGGATTGAAGGCTTGCTCCACCACGTCCAGCTTTCAAGTTTGATTTAATTGGTTATTAAAGCATACTTTCTTTTACTTTTTTCAACAAAAGATTATTAACTTCAAAGTACATCATAGAAACAGTTTTATAGGAAATGGAGATATTAGAAAAAATTCGTAAAATTAAAAACTCTTTGAATATTCAAGAGACTTTATAGGACAGGGAGAAAGAACTGGTATTTGTTGAATGCTTATTCCATGGCCAGAACTTTATAATTCTTATATCTTTGTTACATTTGTTGCGTACTTTTATCATAATCTGTTTTGATTGACTTAACTTTGGGTAAATTAGACCACATGCTCATTGTGCTCCTTTGTATCTTGTGTATCATAAAGTCTTGTCTTATTTCATTGCACTTAATTTGTACATGTGTCTTTATGAAATAACCTCACTTCCACTCATAAGGATCTGGGGTTTCCTTTGCTTTTTAACCCTTAAAACAAAAACAATACCTGACATACATGCTTTATATGAATTCATGATTCCTGTTAATTTTAGTTACTTGTATTTGTTTTTTTATAGGGGAAAACCAAAGTTTGAAGGCAGGTTATTCACAGTTAAGTGGTGTGATATGAGCACAGAGGTCTTTCTGACTTTGCTTATTCTTAAGCTCAGACTGATTTTATAACTTCAGGGTAGACAACACTAATAAATAGTAATCATTGAAATGAGTATTTTAACTTGGATAACAAAGAATTCCTTAATGTTTAATGCATTCCATAAATTTAAAATTGCCTTTTAAGCTCTCTTTTGCTAAAAGTATTTATAAAACTTGGCATATAGCTTACCAGGAACTTTATAGAATGGAATTCACTCTTGAATTGGAAGTGCTTTTTAGTTCTCACAGTCTGAATAAAATGAGGAGGTTGAGGGAATTCATCTGTTTTGCTTGGATACCTTTGCTTTTCATTTTCACAGTAAATATAGTAAACAGTATTATCTGGTATAAACACTCCTAAGTTTGCTTTTGCTGTGTTCATAGCTGGTATCTGATTTTTCTAGTGTTTCTGAATGATTTTAATTTATTTACTTAGTCTCTGATCTGTTTTGTGGCTACTTAGTAGTCAGTGAAATTTCTGTAGCATAATGTGCTAATATATGCCTATGATAGTTTGAAATTTTTGCTATTTACAAAAGACTTGTTAAAATAAATGACAAGTGGTTCCTAGTTGAAAATGATGGGCATTTGTTTAACATTTTTTTTTTCACATTGAACTTTGTGTAGTTTTTCTTTCTATGAATGTTAGTAGGAAAATTTTCATTGTACCTCCTTCAAAAAATATTCAGTGCTTTTAGCCTATAGTAATTTTGTAGACGTTGTGTTAAAATGGAAGAGTGGTCTAGATAATCTTTCAGTGTCCCTTTCAGCTATTACATTTGCAGGTAGGTAAAAGACAGGTTAGCTCTGTGTTTTGTATTAGTCCTATACTTGTTTGAGCCTTGGATTATAAGAAATTAGTTTTTAAAAATGAAGTGTGTTTAATTTCTTAATATTTAAACTTTGATTTAAAGAAAGAATTGTATTGGTTCTACCAAGATTTTTCATATAAAAACCGGTACTTTATCAACTTTGATTCCTAATTGTCGTACTTTGATTCCTAATTGAAGGTATGCAGTGATTTTTTTTTTAGTTAAAGTACTTGTTACTTAGTTCAAAGTGCACTTTAAAAAGTTACAGCTGATGTGTTTTAAGAGTAATGAGTGTTTAAAGCCATCTATATATTGACAGATTTTAATGGTTAGCTGTTTGTATCCTTTTTACCTTCCTGCTTTGCAACAGGTCAACCTATGTGAACATATTTGAAGTTCTGTTAACTTAGTACTATAATGTTCTGTAGTACTATTGTGTCATTCTTTCTCAGGTTTTTAGGAGTGTGTTAGCTTTTCATTGCTTTAGCAAAGTACCCTTTGAGAAAAGAGCTTGAAAGAAAGGTTTATTTTGGCTTACAGTTTCAATCTGTAGTTACTAGGGCCAGTTTTTGGGGCTCTAATGTGGTTTGGAGTGGGTAATGAAGCAAACCAGCTGCTAACAATTTTTGGCTGCCGCAAAGTGGAGTTAGTGAAAAAAGAGGAAGGGGCTGGGGACAAAATAATGCTTCAAAGGGACACCCCGAGTGCTTGCTTTCTTCAACTAGGCCCAACCTCAATTTTCTACCTCCCAGTAGCATAGAAGTTATGAATCCCATCAATTGATCCACTCATTGTTCAGAGCTTTGAAAGACTGGATTCTGCATCTCTGAATAATACTATATTGGGAACCAGCCCTTCAACACATCAGTTTTAGAGCCAACCCATAACAGGAGAAAAATGGCTGTCAATAAAGCCAGTAAATTTATAAATATGCAACTAAAAGCAAAAATAAGCCTGTAAATTTCTCTTAATACAGTGTAGAAAGTAAGCGCTTACTACATAATACAAATTAATTTTATATCTTTTCTTTCCACATGTTCTGTGTTTACAAAGTTGAATAAAGTACTCCATTGAGCAGTGTTTTTTTTTTTTTTTTGTTCCTAGCAACTCTTTATTTACTGTTTGCCTGTCTTCCTTTTGTTCAAGGCTGTTCTTGCCTTAGCTGCATCTTGGACCTCAAGACAAGTAGGAGAACGGACATTGACTGGTACGGTAATAGACAGTGGAGATGGTGTTACTCATGTCATTCCTGTGGTAAGAATATTTAAATTTTATTGAACAGAACATGAAATAATATATCTGACAAAGTAAATTATATGAATTAAAACTGCTTTTAAAGAAAACATTATTATGTCTTGAATCTTACTGTTATTTGGCTATATTTTGTTCAAATTAATAAATTTTTTATACAAATTCTAAAATGTTTGTGTTGCTTTAGGATTTTTCTGTAATTAGAAAAATAATGAATTATATCTGGAATGGAAATAATATTACTATGACTTTTTTTTTTTTTTTTTGTTACTGGGTATTGAACATAGGGGCCTTTGCACTGAGCTATACCTTAAGTCCTTTTCTTATTTTTTTATATTTGAGAGACAGTACTGCGAAGTCACTATCTTAGTTTTGTTGCTGGGACAAAATATTCAACATCTGCAAGTCAAAGGAGGAGAGGTTTATTTTGGCTCACAGTTTGTAGAGGTTTCAGTCTGTAGTCATCTGGCGGGGAGACAGGGTGGCATGGCACAGGGACTTGGCAGAGGAAAAACAGTCTACAAGGCAGTAAGCAGCAGAAGCAAACCTGCCTTTCCCTTTTATCCCACACTGGCTACATACCTTTTGGGTGGTGGCACTCATACCTAGGGTGTAACTTCCATTTTCAGTAAATCCATATAGCCACAGCTAGATTCTGATCAGTGGACTAGTTTAATACCACACCTCCTTAATCCCAGTATCACACACCCATGATCCAGCCACTTCCCCAAAGCCCTGCCTTTGTGCACATGAGGCTTTGGGGGGTACCCTAGACATAAGCCCATGCTAGATATAAGCGCATACAACTTAGCCAGTAAGTTGCCCAGGCTGTCCTTCAGCCTCAGCTTCCCAGAGTGCTGGGATTATAGATGTGTGTCACCATACTGGGGGGTTTTTATTCCTTAGCTGTGGAAATGTTTTTAAACTTTGTGTATGTGGGCACACATACATGTGGATGTGCACACAGGCACTAGTTGACTGCCTGTCTTACCCATAATTAACAGATTGCAGACTGTTGCATAGGTTAACTATATGACAGTTAAAATGCATGAAGTTTAATGTGTTTTGAGTATTTATCTTAATAAAAAGCTTGAGTTGATTGTGTTTTATGATTTATAGTAAGGCATGTTAAGAATGCAACAAACTGAACTAGTTGTTAGAGATAGCAAAAATTACTAGAATTCATTTTAGAACATTTTTGTATTACATTGAATAATATTAATGAAAAATTTTTGAACTTTCTCTCCTAATGCATTCAGTAATCTTTTGATGAAAACATTCTCAGGATGATAATCTTTGGATATTTCCTTAGCAGTATTTGTAGTAATTAGTCTTTTTTTCCTCCTGTTAGTGCTGGGAATAGAGCTCATAGTCGCAAGCATGACCTTTACCACTGAATTACAGCCCCGGTCCCTAGTAACTGCTGTTTCAAATAACAGATTTATTGAAATGTAAGCCACGTACCATACAGCTAACCCATTTACTATGTACAATAAACTGGTTTTTAGTACATATATTCTCAGACTGCCTCCATCACAGCAATCAATTTTAGAACATTTTTATTACCTTTTTTTAAAAAACAAAAACAAAAAACAACCTTCCATTAGTCATGGCTCCCATTTTCTCCAAATGTCCTCTGCTCCTGGCAACCACGAGTCTGTCTCTAGATTTGCCTACCAGGCCACTTCATAGAAATGGAATTATATATTAATGTGGTCTTTTATGACTTTTTTTCTCTTAGCCCACTGTTTTTTAATTTTTTTCCTGTTTTAGCATATATAGTACTCGCTTTTATTGTCAAGTAACATTTCACTATATGGATATTTGACATTTTATTTATCCATTGAGATGTATTTATTATCTTGGTTATTAAGATGCCCACTGTTTGGTAGCTTTTTATCATTGATAGCTTTTTTATTTTTATTGATAACTTATTTTTTCCTAGTAGTAAATAAGATAATTATTCATCCTAAAATTCTCATTTAAACTTCAAAATCAGTATATGGTATAGATTATTTTTTTCCATAAGAACCTTAAGTTTACTTATCAATAAAATACAAATGTGTGACTTACCTAAAATCACCAAATAATAGTTAGGAAAGATAGAATTTAGACTGATTTTGCATGACTCCTGTCTTTTTGTAACATCTGTACAACTAAATGATAGTATTACTATCTTGATAATTAAAATTAGGTAACTTTCAAATAAAAGGTGTCAGCATGAAAAAGAATGAATTTTTAGTAAGGATAAAAGGAGGAGTGTTCCTGTTCTTTTGTTGCCTTCTTTTGAATTAATGGAAAAATTTTTATGATACTATTTTATTTTTTACTAACTTAAGCTGCTTGACTTATTACCATCTATTTCTAATAATAGTGTACTTAGTTAAAAATGTTACAGTAATGTATGTTTAGTCTTTGTGCTATCATGCATTTTACATGTTAAAAATTAACATAGCATTAATTTCATTGTGTTATAGTGTTTGCTCAGGTTGCTGTTGCAGAGGTGAATACTTACTTTTTCACATGGATTGGAGGCTAGAAATCTTAAGTCCAGAGTTTTGGCAGGGTTGGTTTCTTTTGAGGCCTTTCTCCTCAGCTTGTATATGATCATCTTTTCTATGCCTTCACAAGGTCTTTCCTTTATATATGTCTTTTTAAATCTCCCTTCTTTTTAAAGACAGTACTTGTATTGGGCTAGGGGAAATGACTTAAGAGTTTCTTCATTCTGACTTAATTATGTCTTTAAAGAAAGACTACTGAGAGGCTAAGGGAGGGAGAGCAAAACTTTGAGACCAACCTGGGCAATTTAGTGAGAACCTATCTTGAAATTTAAAAAAAAGAAAAGAGGAACTGGGGATGTAGAGCCACTGCTCTGTTGGTGCAATCTCCAGTGTCACCAAAACAAACAAACAAAACTGTGTATCTGTATGCAGCCACATTCTGAGGTATTGGGTGTTAAATTTAACTGAGCTTGGAATGAGGATACAATTCAACCTGTAAATAGTTAACTTAAGATAAAATTCTTTCCCAGTTACTTATTTTTTGTGTTCATTATTTCTTTGTGAAATCCCAGATTTCTATCTGTTATTATTTGCCTTCTACTTAAATGATGTCTTTTAACTCAGCTCTTCCACTTCCTTTCTCCTACCCTCCATCATATGGTGTTGCTGTGTTTCCTAGACTAGTCTTGAACTTTTGGACTCAAACAAACATATTGCCTGAGCTTCTTGAGTAACTGGGATCACGCGAGTGTACCGCCATGTACAGCCCATATCTGAAAGTTTTTTCATTACTTCTTCATCATGTATTTTTCATCTTTCTTTCCTTAACTTTGAGAATACATACTAAACTGCTTGACAGTGATGCTATTTTGGATAATTTTTATTGTCATGTCTTTGAATTCACTATTCTTTTTTCATCATTGTCTAATCTATAGTAATCTCATCTAGTGTGTTTTATTTATTTATTATTATTATTATTATTATTATTAGGGGTTTTTTTGGTACCAGGGATTGAACTCAGGACCTCACACTTGCCAGGCAGGCGCTTACACCACTGAGCTAAATCTCCAGCCCTAGTGTATTTTATTTTTATTTTAATTATTTTTCTCCCTAGAATTTCTAGTTAGGTTTTCCTGTATCTTGTATTTCTTTCTTCCCAGGCTAATCTTTCCATTGACTCTCCTGATCATATGGTGTAAATGACTTGTATCCTGAGTATATCATTCATCTTTATGATTTCTTTCTTTATTGATATTTCTCTTGGACAGAGTTGTATTTTCCTACTTCATTGCATGCTATGTAATGTTTTTCCTTCCTATAAGGCTATTGAATAGGTCTTGGTCAGGACAATCATTTATTTCTGCTTGTCTGTGATTTCATAATCACAAGGGTCACTAATTATGATGCTTAAATCCGTGGAAAGTTTGACTATTTATATCTGTGAGGCATGCCTGTAATTGTATTCTGTATGTTCACATTGTTGTGTCTTAGATTTTTGGAGTCCTTTAAATATTTTAGTGTTTTTTTTTTTTTTCCTGGGATACAGTCAAGTTACTAGGAATCAGATCCTGTCAGGAGATCTGCTTAAACATTAAACAAGTTTGCACGGGTTTTTGTTTAGGGCTTATTTGTCTCCATTATTGTGGAAATGCCTTTTCAATACTGCTTAATGCCCTGTCCTTAAGACCATCTTTTAATTTTAACTCTGCCTAGTGGGAACATGAACTCCTGGCTGTGTTTCAGCACCAGAGATTGTTCTGCTTTTACCTTTCTAGAGGCTTTTTTTCTGGCTTTGATGGTTTCCTCATATAAATGTACTCATCATCAGTCATCTTAAGTAATTTTGTCTTCAAAGATGCAGAGCTGTTTTCAGCTCTCCTTGAACTCCAGACTCAGTTTATGGAAACTATTAAATTCTGTTCTTATTATTGTTTGGTAGTTCTCTCAAGCAGTGAGGTACAGTATTCATAGCATTCACCTTGTTTGTTTACCTTTACAGTAAGCTGTATATCCCTAGCCTTTTCTTTTCTTTTCTTCTCTTTTTTTGTAACTGGGATCAAACTCACAATCTTGGCCTTGCCAGGGCAGGTGCTTACACTGCTAAGCTAAACCCCCTATCACTAAGAATTTTTTTTTTTTCTTTTCTTTCTGGGTATCAGGAATGGAACTCACAATTTGGTACTTGGCGGCAGGTGCTTATGCCACTAAGCTAAATCCCCAGCCCCTAGCCCTTTCTTTAAAAAAATTTTTTTTTTTTTAAACAGAGAAGGTCTTGCTAAGTTGCTAAATTGCCCTGGCTGGTCTCAGAATTGCCATTCTCCTGCCTCAGCCTCTCAGAGTGCTGGAAGCATAGGCATGCACCATGCTGCTCAAGTCATTTCCTTTTTTTTTTTTTCTTTTTTTTAAAGAAAGGATCACTACCTTTTGTCCAGTGTCTGAAAAGATTTATTTCCCTTAATTTTTTCAGTTTTCTCATTAGGCTGAGAGGATAAATCTGATCCCTGATATTCTATTGTGTCCAGTGAAGATGTCCCTAATATTCTTTCTTACTGAAATTTAATTTTATGTTATTTGTTGTACTTTTGACTGAGGACAGTAAATTTATGCATCTGTTCCATTAGGATTTAATTATTTTGGCATTGTGATCTTGTGTGAAATGCCTCAGGCTTGTGAGTTGTGTATTTGATTAGGAAAGCAAACTATTTTTATGGTTAATCAATGTTTTTGCAAAGCAACCTATTTTTTTTTTACTGAAATTATAAGATTTAAAAGTAATACTCTATTTGGTATAAATATTGAAACTATTTGATGTTTATCTTCTGAAATTTACTCTTTATGTTTTAATAGGTTTTAGTCATGGTTATCAACTGCTGTCACTGGAAGACTACATCTAAGTTGACAGTATTCTTCATACTTTTTAAACAGTGTTATAAATTCTGTGATAAATGCAGACACAGTGTGAGGAGGAAATACAGTTGAACAGAGATGAGATTCTGTGATAAAGTGTTTTTTGAAAATGCATGTGTACTAACTTGAGAAGCTAGTCTTTTAGATTATAATTTCAAAGCACTGAAAATAAATTTTGACATTTTTTCCCCCTAATCTAGGCTGAAGGATATGTGATTGGCAGCTGTATTAAACATATTCCAATTGCGGGACGAGATATAACATATTTTATTCAGCAACTGTTGAGAGACCGAGAAGTAGGAATCCCTCCAGAGCAATCTTTGGAAACTGCTAAGGCAGTAAAGGTAAACAGTAAAAGTAGAATTGTAGTTCTATTAAAAATTAAAATCACAGGTAAAACATTAATTTGAAAAAAATTCATAATTGATGAATAGTACTTTAAAAGTTTCTCAGCCAATTATAATTATTCTTAATTACATCTTTTCTGTATTTCTTGAAAATTGTTGAGAATTTAGATTGGCCTTTTGAACTCACTTTGTAGCCTAGGCTGGTCTCAAACTCACAGTGATCATCCTGCCTCAGCATCTTGAGTGCTGGAATTATGGCCCTACAATACCACACCCAGCAACAAGTAATTTTTAACATAGCATTTTTGTGATTATTCCTGTTATTAAAAATAAATGTTTTACTCTAGAGTCTTTGCATTTTAGTTTATTCACTGAATTCTTCATTTTAGTAGTTTTCTATTATTAAGATTAGTTCGATGTCATTGATTCATTGAGCTACGGTGTAGAGACAATGTGTGGTTCAGGTGAATTGGACATAGAAGAAAAATGGTATTTTGTTTTTGTGTCATATAACTGATACCAGTGTTTTATGTATCCCATGATACTTAGCACTGCTTTCCAAATTTGTCACTGAAAATAACTTGAGAAATTTCAGTGAGTCTTTTATATGTTTTGAATATGTAAAAGCAAAGCTGCCCTTGTAAAAATAATCCTTTTTATTTGTCCTTGTATGTTTATAGGGTTTTCCTTTATTTTAAAGTTTAGAAATCAAGATTAAATAGTCACTTCCTAGGAAATAGAGAAATTAAATAAATGTCTTCTAAAAATTACCCCAAGTTGGTAAAATGAAAATTGAATATGTAAAAAATTAATATGAACTACTGTTGTAACTCCTTTGAGAAATTTACGATATCAGTGTGGTGATGTACACCTGTCATCATAGCACGTGGGAGGGGTGCGTCTCACATAAAGGAACAAAGGAAGGAGGGAAGGAAGCAAACAAGCAAAACAACCAACTACTGGGGATTTAAATCTACCCCAGGGAAGGCTAATGCTCAATATGAATGCCTTCTGAGAAATGTGATTTTCATGATAATCTCATTTCCAAGATTGGAGAAAGAAAACTTCATATAGATAAATTATCCTCCTTTTTGTATTATTCAGTATGTACATATAGATACAGATACATATAGACACAGATACAGATGCGGTGATACCTTGGTTCACAAACTTAATATTTCCACTGATGCTGTTCACAAGTCCAATTGAACTAGAACCAATCAAATTTCCCCATAAGGTCAATATTGAACTTGACTATTGAGTTTCATTTGGTTCTTGTCTAATTTGTTTTGTGACTGGAATAGTGGAAAGAAATGTGTGTGAACTGTACACTGTAGATACAGATACAGATATATTAGAGGGTATCTGATAAATTAATGGAATTAGTTCATATGATTATGGTTGCTAAGAAGTCCCACAGCAGCCCATCTGCAAAGAGACTCTTTAACCTTGGTAGTATAGCTCAGACCAGGTTTAAAGCTTCAAAACCAAGGAAGCTGATGATACAATTTTTAGTTTCATGCATAAGACTTGAAAATCTAGGGAGCCACTGGTAAAAGTCCTGGAGTTCAAAAGCTGGATGTTCAGGTACAAGAGAAAATGATTGTTTCCACTGCAGAAGAGAGAAGGGAAAATACCTTTCTTTGCCTTTTAGTAATATAGCATGTGGGCTAGCAGCTGAGTGAATGACATCACCAAATTCAGGGTGTATCTTCCCCACTCAGTCTATTTGATTGACCTGCTAGTTCTTCTCTAGAAACACCTTGACAGATGAATAAGAAAAAATAATGGTTTGCCAGTTCTCTGGATACTCCTAAGTCCAGTGAAGTTGACACCTAAGATTAACCTTCACAATACACTTTTCTTAAAAACATATGAGGCTTGGTAGTCAGGAGTTCATATTTTGGAAGTCAGATGTTATATTCTTGAATTATATTTTGATGGGAACTTTGGACATTTAACCAAATATGTAACAATTCAGTCTTGCAAAATAGTTTATATTTTCAGTGTTTTTTTTTTTTTACTCCTTTATTTTAGACCAGAATCAGTTTTATTCTAGGCGGTTGTTAAGGGTCTATAATTAATTTGTGTGACATTATCCATCATTCTTTATCCTTTACAGTTGTATATATTCATGGTGTTTCCTTTCTAGAACACAAGATTCATTATTGAAAAGGTTAAAAATGTTGAGTGACTTGAGTTGAAAGCATTGAATATTTTCAGAAAATAACAGTAGTAGAGATTGATTCTTGAGTTTTTCAGATCTGTTCATAGAAGAAACGAGAAATTGTGTCTAGTGGGGCTATTTACTTGTATTATATATATAATACCCTAATGTAAAAATGTCTTCAACTTTAATTTTCTAATTTTATTTTATGATAATTTTTCATTGGATTCCTGTTTATTGATAATATACTGTTATCTTTTTTTTTTGCTTTCCTTAAAGAAAGAAAAAAATTACTTTTGTTTCTGTGTTTGCTTTTTAAAGGAGCGCTATAGTTACGTATGCCCAGATTTAGTAAAAGAATTTAACAAGTACGACACAGATGGATCAAAGTGGATTAAACAGTATACTGGGATCAATGCCATCTCAAAGAAAGAATTTTCTATTGATGTTGGTTATGAGAGATTCTTGGGACCTGAAATCTTTTTTCATCCAGAGGTAATTTTTTTTTTTTTTTTAATGAAACTGCTTTGCAACATTCATTAATACTCAACTAGAGGATATTCAAAGACAATCTCAGGAATTTTTATATACCAGCATGCTATAGAGAGTCACTGCAAGTTTTAGATTGAAAACTTGCTTCTGCTAAAAGGCTAAACTTGAAAAAATGAAACTTTCATCTCTGTAGCCTATGGGGGGAGGGTCATGGAAAAGCATGGAAAGAGATGAACCCATAAAATTGGCAATCATTTTAAAATTTGAGAAATGCTTTAGAAAATACCCTACCACCACTGAAATGACCATTATTCAGAGAATCTTCAGTGGACTACATTAAAATATTTAGTAACAGAATAATCTATCTTGGTGAAATCCTAGCAGCATAAAGACTGTTAAGTTAATGAAATATGTGCTTTTGATAATAAAATTCTTCTAGCTTCATAAACTGAACTTTTTTAATAGAATTGTAATCATTACATGTCTACTGTGCTTATTCAAGGATAGTTACTTTTTTTTTTTTTTTATGGTACCGGGGATCGAACTCATGATTGTGCGCTTACAAGGCAGGCGCTTATGCCGCCGAGCTAAATCCCCAGCCCAATAGTTACTTTTAATGTTCCTTATTTAACAAATATTTAGTGTACATGATTTTCAAGGTCTCAGTTCAGAGATGAGTGATTATTAAATCTTACTAAGCTCAAAGACAAAAGACAGATGAATTATTTAAATTGGTGTAGTCTGGAGTACCAGACTGGGGAGTAACCGTTGAATTCAGTAAAACTAAACAGTTGAATGGGTATTTGTCAGGCTTTTGTGTTAAGGGAGTTTACTTTTGGTAGAGGAGATAGCTGAGCAGAAGCCCTGGAACATGAGAGACCTAGATAATAAGAGCAGGAAGGAACTGATAGTAGATGGATCCAGTTATATATTTGTGTACTGTATCGTCAGGGACAAATATGCTGTGCGAAGAAGTTTGCTGGATTCTGTATTTAGTAAAGAAATCTTCAGCATGAAAGTGACACAGATTTATGGATGGAGCTAGTTTACTGTGGCAGCCCTGAATAGATTAGGTGTGTGAGAGTTGTGAACTTTGTTGGAACAGATCAGTTGCAGTTGTGTAGAGATGTGTGAAAAGTTAAGAATATGAAGAACCTGTGATGATTCAGACATTTGTAACTTGAGCAACAAGACGTGTCATCCAGTGCAATTAGGAACACTGAAGGAGGAGGAATAGGTGAGTTAGAAGCAGATGAATTTATTGTATGTTTCCTTAAAAAGGTCAAAAACAAACATTAGGGTTTTGAGGGTTCTGAACAAGAGTGAGTATCCTAGATTGAGGATAGATGTGGAGTTATCAACATATGTGGTGCAAAGAAAGAGATTGACTAGGAAAAGTCAGTGCATAGTAAGAAAGACGTGAAGTGAGTCCTAAGGAACACAACACTTTGTGGATAACCAGTAAAAGAGGACTCTGCAAAGTATCCTGATGATTACAGAGAAAATTATAATTCTAAAATTGAGAAAAGTAAATGTTGTAAACAGGGAGATTGAATAGTGTCATTTACTGCAGTAAGCTGATACTACTGGACCTCTATGGGTACTGATGGGTTTTTTTTACCATCCAGGTTTGGGTGGATCCTAGAGGAGCAATTTCAATGAAATGGAATGATAGAGGCAGCATGTACTATCTGTGAAGGGAAAGGTTTGGAAACCAGGAGAGTGGGCATTCTGGAAGGTGACTGTAATTTTAAAAAAAGATACTGTCTACTGGGGGAGTAGTAAGTGTTCAATAGCAAGACTGAAGATAGTTTTAATTTTTACTGCAGTGACAGAAGTTAAAGAATTAATATGGATACATGGAAATGTGGAACTGGGGTGGGCACAAGAGTAGATAGATAGGTAGATGAGGGAGTTTATGCTGATAGTTCATTGGGTTTGGTTTTGGTTTTCTTAGAGAGGGTCTCACTATGTACCCCAGGATAGCCTTGCTTGTGGTGTGGTAGTCCTGCTTCCTGAGGGTTGGGATTGCACTATGTCTGGCAGTTTTATTTTTTCGTGAAGTGGAATCAAGATGATATGTTAAGAAAAGGAATTAAGCATAAAATTGAGGACTTCCTGAGAATAACTTTTATAATTACTCTTTATTTTTAATTAAAAGAGAAACAAAAGCATGTAAAGATTAGAGATAATACAGAATTCCAAAAAAGATAAACAATAAGAAATCACTAGTTAATAAACTACATATTGTCCCCTTGGAAATAGTTGTTCAAGTTACAAAATTAAAGCATGCAAAGTAGATAGTCAAACAGCGAGAGTGTAAACAGCTATGCATGCATGAATCTCTACATGTATTTCTATCCTTTCTGTATTAGAGGGAAAAACAAAACTTGGCAAGACAAAACAAAATAAATTCCTATAAAAACACGAAACCAAAAAGTTGTATAAAACCACAGTACAAGGTGATCTACAATGTACTGTGTTGTTTCTTATTATCGTCCATAGAATTGTCTATATCATCAGGCATAATTGAATATAGCAGTATAATTGAGTAAAGCAGTAAATAACAATATTAGTAAAAATAAAACATTGTAGACAGTATAAAACTTCAAAGGCAGGTAATAATCAAACCATAGTGGATATTCTAGTGGATCTTGTCATCTTCAGTGCAGTTGCCTATACTCTCAGAGTTGATACCATCAATCATAACAGCTTTGAATAAAATGTATCAATACAAAACAGCGATCCAACAAACCAGATTCGATTGCGATCAATCATGGTAAAACAATGTAGGTTTTACAGAGCTTTAGATTAAGTTAATAGGAAATTAAAGATGATTACCATACTGTATCCTGTTATTTTCGGGATTGCTGTTTGTGCTCTCAAATCTAGTACAGGTAGAATGACTGGAACAGAATATAATACATCTAAGCAGAGTAGTGTGAGTAATGTATGTTTTAAATCCTGGTGCACTATTAACAATATTGTGTATCAAGGCCATCTATGTTAGAGATTCTAGTTATCCTTCTCTGCCTCATTTCTGCTATGCTATTTTTCTGCCTTTGTTTGTCTACTTTTCTCTTTCATTCTACTGCCTGCCCCACTCATTGAGGCCTTTCTGCCACTGTTCCTAAAATCCTGGTATTTTTTTTCCTCTCTTTCTAGAATGTCCTTCAGCATTCTCTGTAGGGTTGGATTGGTGGTCACAAACTCCCCCAGTTCCTTTTTGTCATGGAAGCATCTTGTTTCTCCATTAATTTCCAGTGACAGTTTTGCAGGGTACATCAATCTGGGCTGGAGGTTATTTTCTTTCAGGGCTTGGAATACTTCATTCCAAGCTCTTCTTGATCTGATGGTCTGTGTCGAGAAGTCAGCGGTGATTCTGATGGGCTTACCTTTATAGGAAATCTGTTTCTTTTCTCTGATGGCTTTTAATATTCTGTTTTTATATTGAATTTCTGGTATCTTGCTTATTATATGTCTGGGTGTGGCTCTGTTTTGGTTGTAGTGGCTGGAGTTCTGTATGCCTCACACAACCGAATGTCATTTTCTTTTCCCATGTATGGGAAGTTTTCCTTAATTATTTCCATGAATAGCTTTGTAATTCACCTGTATGTATTCCTGTTTCTTTGTTCATGTTTCTTATTCTTAAATTGTAGATTCTCTTGTCATCTTCTAGCCTTTGTATTGTTACTGCCTGTTTCCTTGTTATTTTTAAGAGATCTTTCCTTTCATGATCATACATTGCAAACTTGTCTTCAAGTTTTGATAGTCTACCCTTAGTTTCTTTTAAGGTGTTTTGCTAGCTTTCAATGGAGTTTTTAATTTCCTGGTAGTCTCTTTGAATCTGCTTCATGTATTCTATATTTTCTTTATATTCTTTATCAAATGTTTCTCTCCTTTTTTTATGTTCCTCCCTTTTTCCATCGGTATCATCCTGAGAGACGGTTCCTGAGAGCATTTCTTTTATTACTCTACTCATATCTTGCTTTACCTGATTTAATATTTCAGTTTTGTACTCGTCTACAAGGTCCCGAAGATATCTCTTAATGTCCATTGAAGCCATGTCTGATGTGTGTTTGCCACCCTCAGTCTCCCTTGTTTTTCCTTTGCCTGGATGAGTGCTCTCAGGGTTCTGGGCTGGGGTCCTCCTCCTACCTCTCTCCTGTCATGGCCCTGGCTTTCTCCACATGGGTTCTCTGCAGGTCCCAGCCCCCTTCCCTGTTGGCCACGTTTCCTCCGAAGCACACTGGCAAGGGACTTCCGCCCTCTCCTGGCTGCTCTTGTCACTGAGGTGTAAGCAGCGGCTGTGTTTGCCTGCCCCTCCCCACCATGCCAGCCAACCTTCAGGTGCCTTCACCCAGTTAGTGCTTGCTAGGCTCAGGGAATCGATTTGGGACGGCTCATTCGGTCCCGGCCAGGGGCGCAGCCCAGTCCAAGCAAATCCCACGAGTCTGCTCTTGGGAGGTAGCAACCAGCTGATGTCACTGTCACTCCCAGTTCAGGTTCCTCCTTCCTGATTCCAACATGTTGCCCATTTGGTCACGCCCTTCCCGTGGTGGGGGGTCTCATTCTCAGCACTGATTGTGGATTAATGAAGGTCCCTTCACCTGCTCTGCTCTACATTGGGCTCACCAACCCCTGACTTCAGCCCTGCTGTGCTTCCTGTGATTGGTGGTGGGAACGAGTTTGGGCAGCTCTACCTGCCGGCGCAAATTCAGGCCTTTGCAAACTTTGCGGGTCACTGCGAACGAAAACTCTGTGTCCCTTTAGTTTTTAGCTGTTTCAGTTGTAGTCCCGAAGTATTTGATGAGCTTTTTTACATTTTTATTTCTTCCTGTGTCAAGAGGATCCATCTCCCTCTGTCTGGGTCTGTCCAGGGTGTTTTATTCTGGCAAATGAGTTGTTTCTCCCAGGAGGCTTTGTATTTTGTTGCTCACTGCTTGCCCATCTTGTCTTCTCTATATAATTACTCTTGAGGGAAATTGAGAGGGTTACTATGGGGTACATATTAGAGTACCCCATTCTTTACCCACAGTGGTAAGACTAGGTACCCAGAACTTGTAGTCTCATAGGCAGTGTGGGAAAGGAACAAAAGATTTTGACAAGGCATAGGTTAAAGTGTTACATAACATAGAGCAAAGCATAACTCTAGCAGGCAAAGTTATGTAGTTTTACTGAAGGATGGGGACAGGGATCCTGATGATTGGCATATACTGTAATTATAGATTGGTAACAGAAGAGTGAGCACCAGAAGGCTAAGAAATTTTAAGATTAATGTAGTAGAGTTTTAAAGTTTTAGATGACACATTTTCTTTTAAAAAATGAAAATTAGAAGGATATATGCAAATAGTTAAATAACATTGACACAAGCTGAAAGCAAAGATATTTTGTTTGTCACCTTCTGTCTGCTATGTGTTCTGTAGAGCATCCACCAGTTCTTTACTTTGTGGCTTCTCTTAGTAATCAGATCTAGAATCTCAACTGTCTTGTCCTTGATGTTAGATTATTAGGTAAATGTTAACAAGCACCTTTAGATTTTCTCTTTTGCCCTCAGGCTGCCCTTAATGTTAGATTATTGTTACTAGATACACCAACAGTTTTGTAGTATTTATACTATTATACCTGAGACTGCTTTTCAACTTTGAGGCAAGTAGTGTAATATGCTTATTTTTCCTCTAACATCCAGCATTTCCTAAGCTTTTGTCTTGTTTCTTCATTTACTTCATTTTCTGTTTATTAGGTCCTCCATTTTTGTCATGTATTCATTGAAATTGGAAGTAATTGTTTGGTGTACTATACGTGCACAGAAACCTGAGAATCTTATTTTAGGTAGTTTTAACAGATACTTTTTGTTGTGCTTTGTTTTGTTTTCCTTCTTTGAGCCCTATTTCATTTGTGTGGTTTCTTATATCTTCCAGTCCTGGACTTAGGGGAGTTCTGCAGGGTGAATTGATTTTCTTCTTGCCAGTATGCTCATCTGGTAGCATTTAGGGTAATTCCCTTTTTGTCCTCCAAGTAGTACTGAAATTTTTTTGTTCATTTTTTTTTTTTTTTCCCCATTTTGGCTCTTTTGTCCTTAGATGGTTACTTTTCATTTTAATTCACTGGGCATTTTAGTTGGATTTCAACAGAATGGAAATATAACCATATATGACTGGAAATTAGGACAGATTTCCCAGTGGGACATGTACTGTATATATGAGTGGTTGAAGCAGAAGTGGATTGAAGGTCCATTAAGGAACATTAATTAGGTTGTAGTTGAAATACTGGAGAAAGATGATAAGACTCCAACTTGAGTGCAGGAATTACAGAATTTCAGAAGATCCGAGTCTTAGATAAGTAGGACTGTGACCACAAGATAAAGACTGTGGCATGGAAAATAGGAGCTACTTGAGTTTCAGAAGAGGAAGGATTTGATTAGATTACTTTTGACAGATGAATTGTGCTAATCATTTAGCTCTCTTGATACTTTAGGTATGTAAATGAAATGCATTTTGGTTGTGTTTTGTTGCTAGGAACGGGATAGTTGGCTTAATGCAAATTATCTTGTTGCTCATATTTCATGTTAGTTGCTAATGTTTATTGTTTCCAGATTAAGTAACTTTTATTGTTTGACATGTTTTTAAAAATTTTATTTTAAAGAGGGAAAAAATTTTAAAACAAGATAATAAAGTAGTAACAATGATTAATATTTTGTATTGTTATATATAAATTAATTACTTGGAGTACAAGGGATAAGCATTTAAGTATTTGACTAAACTTTAAGATTTCGAAAACATTTTAAATCTTTTGCTTTCCATAGCTTTGTTTCCCAAAGAAGTAATTTCTTCTATGAGAAATCTGTTTTGTTTTCTCATTTGTGTGTGTATATGTTTTTGTTTTTTGAGATCAAGTCTCACTGTGTATTTGAAACTGGCCTTGAGCTCTTCACTATGTAGCCCAGGCTGGCCTTTAATTTGTAAAGTTCCTTCTGCCCCAGCCTCTTGTGTGCTAGTGTTATAGGCCATGTGCCACCATGTCTAGGTCTGCTTTCTCTTTTTCTAACTTGCTTGTAAAAATCAGTTATGTATGTGTATGTTGTTTCATTTTTTAAAAGTCATAGTTCTTTAAATTCTAAAAGCTAGGAATGACCCACATGTTTGCTTTTCTATTCTAGAGGTAGTATAACTTCACATTCTTTCATGGTCAAGACTTTTTGGATGACTACCTCCATACTATGAATTGCAACTTCAGATGTTTTCCTCAGTTTTGGGGCATTTTGTATTGACTTCTAGATGTAAAAGAGGCTGCCGTTTCTCCTTTGCCCAGCAAACATAGTACGATTCCACACAGTACATTTCTATTTCCTTTTCAGTAGTTAGGTTATAACTTGAATTAGTTAAAAATTCATCTTAAACTTTTATGATCAAATTTTGGTATGCACTGTATGACTCAGCCATGAGCTGTGTAGCTAACTGTGGAATCTTTTTTACCTGTATACTATGGAATCTTTCTGTTTTCAGTAGTCATTATTAATAAGTTATCTGCTTAGTTTTAAAATAACTAACCTTTAATTTACCTCCAAACTCTATTTATATACAAATCTCTTAGAATACTCAGATATGTTGTTTTTTCATTGGTTTAAATTTCTGGAGAATGTGACAAGTCCCAATCTCAACCTGCTTCCTTTTGTGCTTGGTACAGGACACCACTATTTCTTTGTCAGTATTGTAGGGATTCCCTTGTTGCATTCTTTTTTCCTATATCCTGTGCTTTTTGCATTCTTACTGTGTACTTTTTTATGTGTATAATTTCAGTAAAGTTTCTAATAAAGATGCGTGGAAGATGAAAATTTTAAGATACCGTATGTGTCTGAAATATACTCATTTTGTTTTTACACTTATTTGATAGCTTGGTTATAGAAGTCTGTATTAGAACCCATTTTTTTGTAAGCATTTCGATGCCATTGCTTAATTCCTTTTTATTGTAACTTGAAATTAAAATAATTGATTTCTATGAATAGAGCTTTTTTTCTTCTATAGATGCTTGTAAGCTTTTTGCTATCTACTAGCATTCTAGTATTGTGGTCTTCATTTTTGTTTTTTTTCTGATCTGTAGATGATTTTTCAGCTTTATCTACTGAACCCTCCTTTTAATTTTTTTTTTTTTTAATTTCTGGCAATATTTTAAATTTTCAAGAACTTTCTCAACCTCTGCTTTTGAATATTTTTTCATGGTGCTTTGTAGTATTTCATGGTTGCATATCTTCTGGCTCTCTTGGGCTCTTACAGTATATTTGTTGCTGTTTTACAGTACTTGGGATTGAATCCAGGGGCTTCCACATAAAGAACTCTACCACTGAGTTCCTTCCTCAGCCCTTTTAATTTTATTTTTGTTTGTTGAGACAGGATCTTGCTGATGTATCCAGGCTAGTTTCAGACTTGGTAGTCTTCCTTACCTTAACCTCCCAAGTACTGATTTTTACAGGTGTGTTCTGCAGTTGCTGAGCAATCATGGGTCCTGTGTTAGCTATTTTACTGATACTGAGACATAATACCCTATACTCACAACTTACAAAAGGAAAGGTTTATTTGTCTAGTAGTTTCCGGTGGGTTCAGTCCATGATTGGCTCCAAGGCAGAAATAATACAGAAGAGTGTGGTGGAAGCAGGCTTCTCAACTCTTGGCAACTGGGAAGCAAAACAAGAGATGAGGAACCCTGAACAAGAAACACCCTTCCCGGTCATATTCTTTGTGACCCAGGTACTACCTCCTGATAGCACATTTAGCTTTTGAACTTAACAATGTATGAGTCCCTTGATTAGGATAGCACACCTATGATCCAGTCCATACTTCACATCTAAACCATAGCAGGTTTTTCTTTAAGGTTTCTTTTTTTGTATAGTCTTTTTCAAGTTGCTTTTTTACCCTTTTTGAATGGTTATATTTTTCATGATAGATACTTTTACATGATATTTAAGAAGACACTAGACTTAATTGGAGAGCTTTGAGGATTGTTCTTGTTGACTCTAGCCTTTAGGATAATTCCTTCTTCTTAAGTCTGTTCAGACTTCTCAGAGAAGTCTATTAGGTAGAGGGTGAAGATTGGCAGTCAAATTAGGGGAAGAGGTCTAGCCTGTGTATATTAACAATTAGGCTTCACTAATACTGCATTCCACCCTTGCATTTCCAGTCTTCTGCTACGTATGTGTAAACTGGTTTACTGCCTGTAATGAATAGATTAACCAGTTTGCTTCAAACAAGAAGAAGCATTTAATGTTCTTGCTCAGAGAGGCTCTGGGTACCTGGTTCCTCAGAGAAACTTTCAATAGATCTTTGCTCCACTTCCTTCCACTTCATTTTCTAAGCTATGAGGCACAGTTCTTTGGGAGAGGAATTTAGTAAAACAGCATAGTTCTTTACTTGTTTTATATCATTGATTTGTTTTGGAGGGCCTGTAAGATTCTGTTCATCTGCTTCCTATCTTCTAGCTTACATTTTTTTTCTGCTGTTTTCTCTGTAATTTACAAGTTTTTGCTTACTTTTTTCTCTCTTAACTAGTGCTTTTAGAAGAGTTTTAGTATGTGTGCTGCTGAAGTGAGCACTTAGAGGAGTTTTAACAAGTAAATTAGGCATGTGTGTTTAGTTCATTGTTTGCTCAGAACAGGCCTGTGGGTGTTTTGTTTTGTATTGTATTGTATTGTATTGTATTGTATTGTATTGTATTGTATTGTATTGTATTGTATGAACTGGGACACTTTGAAAGGGGAAAGATTTTTTTTTCCTATAATTCTAGGTAGTTCTGTATTCTAGTCAGTCCCAAGTCATTTGAAAGGTGTGTGTGCACATGCATGTGTTCCTGCATGCGTAAGTGTGCATGTGTTTTAATTTGGCTATATGAAAGTATGATTATATGAATTGTCCAGGACTTGAACACAATATAAATATAATATAATAAGAAAATTATTTTTGAACTGCTAAGTTCATTACAAATAATAGAGCTGTTTTTAGGATGAGTGGGTTTGCCGCTTTGGGTTTTTTGGTACTGGGAATTGAACTCCAGACCTTGCATTTGCCAAGTAGGAGCTTGTGGCACTGAGCTATATTCCTGGCCCCTTGTTTATTTTCAAGGAAATAAAATTTTGAAGCCATCCTAAAATTTGTAAAATACATTTGTGGGTAGAGGAAAGGTTTAGATTGCTGTTCATTTGAGTATGTTCACTATAATTTTTTCTGGGGAGAGAAAAGATACTCATTAACAGCCTCTTCTAATATTCTCAACAGTAGTGACCTAAGATCTGATCAATAAGTAGTTGGAAATAGGGCTGATCCCTTTGGTGAAAGTAGAAGCAAAAGCCTAGCAATATTACTAGGAGCCCTAAATTGAGCTGCTAAAGTCATGAATAATATATTATGAATTGGTTTACTGTTTTTTTTTTTCCTGTTTCATTTTCATATGAAATGTTTATAGCTTGCTGCTTTATTACATATTATCCTGTTGATTTTCCCCTGGCAGTCTACAGCACAGTAGTTCCTGAACTTTTTCAAAGATGTGATCATGTCATACCTCAGTTCTTCCTATGTGAGAATGTCTGTGGGTAAATTCAGGGTATGTGAATATGTAGATTCTGTGACATTTTCTCTCGTACATTCCTAATTTAAAAAAAAAACAGCCTCAGAAGGACTCAGAGATACTGCAAAAAAATTGAGTCCCTTGTTCCTGCCCTTACTTTCTTGTGTATGGCAGATAAACTATCTTAAAGAAAGAGAAAGGATTTTGGAAAGGTTAATTTTGCACGTGCGCGCATATGCGCGTACGCACAAACAAGAGAGAGAGACAGAGAGACAGAGACACTGAGACTGTTTCTGGTAAATACTGAGAAGTATGACCACTGTGGGGCAATGTAGGAAATTTGCAAGTTCTTAATTAGCAAGTAAATAACATTTTTTTTAAAAAAGGAATACTACAGAATATACTTTCTTTCAAACTGTTAATGTTCTCTGTGCAGAGGTTGAGGAATTTATATATTTTTAATAGTTAATCCAAATGTTAGATTCTCGGGTTGCAGTATTAGTATATAACCATTTAAACATAGTGTTTTTGAGAACATAAAACTCTATAGAGATTTAGAGTCTAAAGTCAGGAAAGGCTGTCTAAGTTAGGAATGTAAAGTTTTCAGAATTCCAGTTTTGGTTCTCATTCCACATAATCAATAACTAAGCCATTCTCTCACTGCCCCTGTTGAGCTTGTTTTTACATGGCATCAGAGCCAGCCAAGTTGAGCTATAGTCTCTCCTTTTATCTCATAATAGAATGGGGCTGTTCTTCAATAGATAAAAGTGTACTCTAGCCTGTGTGCTCATCTCAGAGGCTTCAGTATGAGCTCCATTTCTATATTTACTGTATATCTCTTCTAGAGTTCCTTTTATATCTGTTCAGCACACTTCAGATAGATTGTGGTTGCCAGTTTCTTTTTTGTTAGCGTAATAAAGGTCACCAGAATCTTTGTTAGAGTTGTTTTACTGTACCTTAGAGATTTTATGTCATTATGCTCAGCCATAGTAATATTAAAACTTTTTATCATATGCTCCCCTCTTAAAAACAAATATATATGTATTAATACAGCTTTTGAATTCTGATATGGGAATGCTGTCTCTCATTTGGGAAACATAATTCTAAAAATCAAAGATTGAGATACAGACTTTATTTTACTTATTTTACAAAGTTCCTCAGTTCTTTTTGAATTAGAGCTAGATTTTGATTGCTTTTTTAAGCTAGGGAAAATCCCACTGAATTTTCAAGTATAAGGACCTACTTTAATATCAAAATTCCAGAAATATTTATAACCAACCAGTTTTAGTAAATGACCACTTATGTCTATTTTTGGACAAATTTAGTAAAGTGAGGTCTTTATTTTTAGAATGTAAGTTTAATTCTAAAATCTAGCATTTGAAGACTTTTGATGTTTAGGAGAAGCATAGGTACTGTAGGTAAAAATACATGATCAGGAAGAAATGAAACCTTTCCTAATTATTTCTTTCTGTACAAGGCCTACTTTTTACACATAGGATTTATGTTTTTTTAAGAAGGGATTCTGTTTCCTAGACCAGTCTTCAACTTGTGATCTTGCTGCCTCAACCTCTAAAGTAGCTATAATTACAAGCATTATGCCACTGCATTCAGCTTTTTACATGTATCAATGTTGTCCTTTTAAGTTTTTTTAAATTACTATTTTAAGGTCTGTTTCCATTCTGTAGTGCTTTATTGTCAAACAGCTTTCCATCTCAGGTATACTTATATACCTAACTAGGCTGTGAAATTTAAAAATCTTCTACATAATACACTTGTACTTACCATCCATATACATTGAGTTACAGTTTTAGTATCAGCTATTTGAAAACAGATTTATTTTTACTGTGGCATATCAATGTGAATATAGAGTTGATTCTTTTTTCCAGAGTGAATGTTTCAAAAAATTACTGAAACAACATAAATTTGTGAATACTGAACAGTTGCTTATAGGGGAAATACAGGGTTAGGTTCTATAAATCCGTTTAAAAGCACCTTATTTAATATATATTTTGATTCATTGGCATCAGTTTTAACAGCCAATAGAAGTGTAACTCATGTCTGAACAAAGCTGTCTAACTGGCATTTTCTGTGTAAGATTAGTATCAGCTTTCTTGTACTTAGGAACACTACTGCTCCCAAGAACTGTGCTTGAGATCCATTT
Organism: Hydrochoerus hydrochaeris; assembly: GCA_004027455.1. Taxonomy (NCBI): domain Eukaryota; kingdom Metazoa; phylum Chordata; class Mammalia; order Rodentia; family Hydrochaeridae; genus Hydrochoerus; species Hydrochoerus hydrochaeris. Next base: position 70,502 of record PVLA01002332.1, on the reverse strand, counting down.
TTGACAACAAAATCACCAAAACAGGAAAAGTGTCATATGAAATAGACTGTGAAAGGAACTCTTGTTTATAGTATGAGAGCTTAAAGCAGGAATGCAAAGTGTCACTTTCTTCAACCTCAGCTGGAAATGTGTACATCAGTAGACTCTGACTTTCTATTCTAAACATGCATGTGCACAAGTGATTACAAAGCAATTTGATGTATTAATTTGGAGGTTACAAATGAATTTTACCAATTTGATAAGTTGCAAAGCACAGAGTCTGTAACTAATGAGGATAGACTGTAATATTTATGTATTTTATCCCCTATTGATGACAATTTACCAATTGTTTTTATTTTCATAAGCAAGTCTATAGTGAATTTTTTTTTTTTTCTCATTCTAGTAACTTATGAAGGCAGACACTGGGGGGACGAGGTCAGGTAGAGCTCACTCAGCACTTGAGCACTGCAGACACAAAGTCTGAGACCCGGCAGCCTGTGAATCTGCTATGCTTTGGGCTGAAGAACTGGCTCACTTAGGCTACTGCAGGGACCTAAGCAGAGCTGCTGTAGGCCCAAAGTCTGGAGGGATCAAGGATGCCTTCCTTGCATGCTGCAGTGATTTGTTTTTGTGTAATAGGGTGGACTCCTTCAGGGTTTGTTCTAAAGTGTACTTACAAGTATGTGCATTTAAGAGCTTTTTAGATATTACCAAATTGCTTTCTAAAGTGGTTCCATTGATTATGCATTCTCTTAGCAGTATATGAGAATTCCTGTTTATACACAGATTTTGCCATCTCATAGTGTTTATGATTTTACATGTTTACTGTTTCTGTGCTTAGAAAACAACATATAGCATTAGTATTTTGACTTTCTTCTGAAATCTCTGTTTTCATTATCTTTAATTTGTTATCTATTGGATGTCAGAATTTACACTTTTTAAGTGTTTTTGTTTTGAGCTGGAAACTTTCTTTTTATTGTGGTGTTTTAAGTCAGTTGTAATCTGATCATGCTCGTATATCCAAATTTGCTTATTTTTCAGTTTGCTAATCCAGACTTTACACAACCTATTTCAGAAGTTGTAGATGAAGTAATTCAGAATTGTCCTATTGATGTCAGACGTCCTCTTTACAAGGTCAGTATTTGTGGCAAAATTGTTATTCTAAGTCATATTTTTAAAAATTCTTTATCTGTCCATTGTTGAATATTAAACACATTGTGTAAAAAGCATATAGTTGGATTTTGGGACTGTTTATTTTTCTTTTTTAAATAAAAGTCTTACTTGTTTTTCTTCATTAATACAGAATATTGTCCTCTCTGGTGGTTCAACCATGTTCAGGGACTTTGGACGCCGCTTGCAAAGGGATCTGAAAAGAACTGTAGATGCCAGACTGAAATTAAGTGAGGAATTGAGTGGCGGTAGATTGAAGGTTGGTTTTCTTAATTATTGCTGGTGGATTGTGGGGATTGTCAGTGTTAGCTAAATTTGCTCTTGGGAAAATAAGAGGAACTTATCAGATATTCCAGTAGAAAGTAGTTAGTGCTATAGACTCATGTCTGTGATGTTATGGGTTGTTTGCTTATTAGGAGACACTGTCTGCATTTCAGAAATATTCTTAGAGATAGCTGAGACAAAGCATTTTTAAAAAAACCTCTCAGAAATAACTTATTTAGGAGATTTCTTTGTATACTTCAGCAATAAAATTCATTATGGGTCTACAAAATTTAAATGAGTGCTCAAGTTTGCTTTTACAAACTGTTGCTATATAAAAGGCTTCTCTGCAAACAAGTTGGTGAGTCCCCAAAATAACTTTTATTGTATATATCTTGGACCTGTGTAGTAGAATTCAAAAATCACACTTGATTTTAAATTCTCAAATGCATGGTAGTTTTTTTTTTTTTTTTTTTTTTTTTTTTTTTTTTTTTTTTTTTTTGTGGTACCAGGGATTGAACTCACGACCTTGTGCTTGCTAGGCAGGCGTTTACACCACTGAGCCAAATCCCTGGCCGATGTACAATATTGATTCAGGAAGTTATTTGCTAAATAAAACTTTTTTACTCTACTTGTAAGATTACCAAGAATGAGGACTCTATGAAAATGTCTCAATCACTAAAATTTACTTAAATGTAAAGTTTAACTTCTTAACATTTACTGTTTGTTGAAAAAGTAACATGAAGCCGATCATTTTCAACAGCTAAAATTAGGATTATGTTAAACCTGTTACTTCAGGTATGGTTAAAAGTGTACATTTTGGACTTTGTCACCATAATGGCCTGACTTCAGGCAGTATGCTCATGTAATAGATTTCTAAGATGTTTACTTTGTTTTTGCACCCCCTGCCAACCACCCACCCACTAACCCACCCACATACTGTGCCTTTCCATCTACCTTCCTATTTATAAAAAAGTTGTAAGTTTTATGAACAGTTACTAGAAATCTGTACTAGAAATCACAATTATGTGAACACAGTGTAGCAAATTTTATTTGAGACAGATTTCTCCAGTTATTTTATTAATGTTCTTTGTAGCAAGAGGAAAAAAAATTTTCACTCTAGGACCCAATCAATAATCACTTAGTTATTATGCTTCTCACATGTTCAGTGTCTGTCTTCTTTTATAACCTTAATATTTTTGAAGAGTATAAGTTATTTTTTTGTAAACTTCCTCATTTGGGGTTTTTCTGATGTTTATTTTTATTATGATGTTTAGCTTATGCACTTTTGACAATAATGCTGTCAGGGAGATACTGTATCATTTTTAGTGGCAGTGTGTCAGTCGACCCATGATATGAACTGTCTTGAGTGTTTGGTGAATGTTGCATCTGCCTGCTTGCTCCACTCTGTAGCTATTAATAAGGATTTTATGGGTAGACACTTTCCATGTAACTATTCTGTTGCTCATTGGACTTTGCACCACTGATTTTAATGTCTTATGTAGTTCTTTCCTAAAATAGTCATGGAGGTAGTTGCCACGTGTATTTGCAAATTCCATCATTTTTTTGTCTTTTATTCTCATTGTACTATAAGGAAGTCTCCCTTTCTGTCAGTGTGAGCTTCCAATTCCTTATCTTGTGGCTATATCACTAATACCGTTATGAAATCATAGTATCATTAGCTTTGATTCTCAATTTTTCTGTTTTGGCCTCTAATAACAAAATTGGAATGGCTTTTAGTTTCTGATGCAGGCACTGGTTATACCCCCCACCCCCAAACTTCCTTCATTTTTAGCACAGCAGGATGTTTCAGGCTTACTTCGTTGTTTATCTTTTCTGGTCCTGGAATCAAGCGTCATCATGTGCATCCATCCATTTACACACACAGCCCAAGCTTTTCCCAGTACACTTTTGGTTTAGTGGAGTGTTACTAAAAATAAAACTTTGGACACTAGGTATACTCACTTCTGCTGATTTATCCCATCCAGGTCTTCTCAGTAGTCAGAGCAAGGTTGTATGTATTTCCATCAGTTCCATCAGTAGGTTTATTTTAGCATTCTGTATTTGCAAGGTCCTTCTTTTACAATGACAATAAGAAGCCTGACTTCTAATATATATATATATATATATATATATATATATGATTTTTAAAATTTTTTTCTTCAAACAGGGCCTTATTACGTAATTCAGGCTGGCCTTGCACTCATTATCTTCTTGCCTTGTCTCTTGAGTTGCTCGGATTACAGGCATGTGCCACCGTGCCTGACCTATATATATTTTCAGAATTGTTAATTCATACCTCTGTGGGGCTAGGGAATTAGCTCAGCGGCATAAGCACCTGCCTGGCAAGTGCACAGTCATAAGTTCGATCCCTGGGGCTGGGGATTTAGCTCAGTGGCATAAGCACTTGCCTGGCAAGTGCGAGGTCATGAGTTCAATCCCTGGTACCGCAAAAAACAAAACAACCAAGGTTTGATCCCTGGTACCAAAAAAAAAAAAAAAAAAAAAAAAATCATACCTCTATGAGACATGGACCTACTAACTAGAGTTTAATCTTTGTTTAGTTTTTATTCTCAGCCTAAAGGTAGAGTCAGAATACTGTGTATTCTTAAGTTACTTGACTTAGTCCTACCCTCGTTTTAATATGGTTATCTTTTAAAAAAACAATTTGTTTCCTCTGGCTTTGTTTTACTCCATAAATGCTTCATCCTTTTAAAGTTGCATTTAATTTTATTTTTTAAATTTTTTAATTGACAAATGATGGTATATAGTCACAGGATAAAGTGATGATTTGGTACTTGATTGATGTGTAATAGTTATTAGCACTCCTTTCTTTTAATCTTATAAATGCATAGTTTCTTGTTGGAAACAACTCTAAAAAGTATACTGTTATTTCCTCTGTTGATTTTGTTCTATTGCATTCCTGTCAGTTTCTCAATATGCATGGTTAAAATTAAATGATACAGAAATTGTTACTTGTTTTTATTGTTGAAATGATTTTACCTGTGTATTATTTTTCAGCCAAAACCAATTGATGTACAAGTTATCACACACCATATGCAGCGATATGCAGTTTGGTTTGGAGGATCAATGCTGGCTTCCACGGTGAGTGCGATAAAATCTTAATTGTAAATTCTTATTTTTATCATTAGATAGAAGAATCCAGTTGTACCTAAACAGCAGAACAAATTCCTTTAAATTTTATTGAAATACAGCATAGGAAACTTAATGAATAAATAAGATAGGTACATAGTGTTTTTGAAAAGCAGACATCATTTCAGTGTAAGTGCTTTTTTTTATTTAAAGCTTACTAGACATTATTTTATAGCGAGCATTTTATACTGTATTGTAAAATGTATCTTTAGGGAAAATGGTTTTAAACCTGTGTAATACAATTACCAGAAGATCACTGTTTTTCCTTTGCAAATATTATAAACATTAAAGTACAAGTTATATTTTATTACCCAAGAAGTTTGATGTTCTAAATTGAATAAAGAGAATATTTTAAGAATACTGTCCCCAAATTAAAACATCCTTTAAAAGATACTCTAATATCATTAGCCTAATAAATAATAGTGCTTTGTCCTGGTAATGCATGTAATATTAAAATGAAACTTTTATTTGAATTGTTGAATGAATGACTGTGTATTATTTTTCAGCCTCCTAGTTTTTAAGTCTTCTTCAGCTGTGCCATATAACTACTGAGTTTGTGGTTTTGCCCTTTGAGAATACTGTGACACAGAGCATGGAGTAGTTTATCTTGACAAAGGCAGGATGATTTACTGATTTTTGTACTGTAACTGGCAGTAGCTCATCTGTATCTTAGAGCAATGCTTCTTCTTTATGTTACCGATTTATGCAGTGTGGTAAAGCCTTGGCAGAACAGAGTAGGCATTTGAGAGTCAACTTTTTATTCCTCAGAATTCAAAAACCTTAAGAGGAACAGGTATTGGGAAGATGGTACATGAATTAAATGTCCCTTTTCAATTTTGATACATAGTTATTAGCCATTAAATCATTTGTTTTTAGGATTGCTGAGCTTTAAATAGTGTAGGTAGACTAATAAACATTGTAAACATTGTAGACTAATAAACATTGTAATAAACATTGTCACTTTTTTAAGTACCTGTTTTAAAGTGCTATATTGAAAGATGGTAGCTTTTTGATCTTTACAAAAATGTGTTTTTATTTTCAGCCTGAGTTCTACCAAGTATGCCACACCAAAAAGGATTATGAAGAAATCGGACCTAGCATTTGTCGTCACAATCCAGTGTTTGGAGTCATGTCGTAAAATTGGGGGTTTTGGGGTTAGGGAGGTGGAGAAGAGATAATCCTTCTGATATCCTGTTCTGTCTGGATGGCTGGTTTTGAGGTTTTAAACCTGACTTGAAATAGTAAGACCAAACATGATTATACAGGAATATTTTAATAAGCATATCATCATGGAGATGTAAAAGAGAGCCAAAATGATTTTTTCTTTAGATTGAATATTTGAATCTTATGTGTAACAAAAATAAGTGGGTTTAAGTTCTTTCTGTGCCCTGATATTTTGTATATTATTGAATTATCCAAGATTGATGGGATTTATCAGTATGTAGATAGCTCTATAATGCTTGAATTGTACACTTCTGTGTGCAGTGCAAGAGCTTGTTTATATTTCATACTTTTTATACTTTGAGGAAAAAGGGTCAAAAAAACCAAAAAACTAGTATTTGAGGAAACAAAAGTGACCAAGTAAAGGATAAATTTAAACAACAGCCTCATGAGACTTGGCGTCCACACTTATGGGATTCCAGTTATTCTGATATGAATTGCTTGCATTTCCTTCCTCCTTATCCCCCACCAATGGTTTTCTTTGCAAGTGCTTTTGGAACTAAGAAGCTAGTATCTTGGATTAACTGATGGCTGCTAGTGCTCGCATCTGTTTCTTGCTTTAAATGGAAAGTAAAGATAAGACTGTTGGACCAGTATTGCAGTTCTGTAGTGTCATTTCTTATTTAAAACAAATGGTTTGATTATCAAAATTGATATATATAAAGCCTACACCATTCTAATAAAGGCACAAATTTCTTTTTAATACTTGTTTCAGGCTCTTTAATCTCTTTATAAGTTAACTAATAAATCTATTTTCTTCAGATCTCTGCAGTAGTTCTTTAAAAATCACAACAGTTGGTTAGCAAGCTGACTTTTTTAATGTGCTCTGTACAAATAATTGTGAACTTTTAACATGTTGAGTGCTTTCATTTTGATAACTGGATCTCCATTTGATATTTTCATTTGTATATCTCATTTGCCGTCTGGAAAAAAATTTTTTTAGTGCCAGTCCCTGAAGTATCATGGAAAGTAAATTTTTTTGCACTCTAAAATATCTGGATTATGAAGAAAAAGTGATGAAAATAAATTAAAGTTGAATTATCTTTTCTAATGCTCTTTTTTTTTAAAGCAGTACAATTTTACTTGGTGTTTTGTGTATTTAATGAGATATTCTCTTGAAATAGTGGAACTTTCTGCAGTCTATCATGTGTATGGTAGAAAACTACTTGTGAACATAAAATTTCTGTTGGGTTATTTATGGAAAGATAAAACAAGAGGTATTTCAGTCTTTTGTAGAATTTAAGCAGCAAAGTAGTGAAGGAATGCCATTATTCATAGCACACAGAGTAGACTGCCTATGTCTTAGAAGTTCAGGAACGTTGAAGTGATTTTCTTTGTTAATACAGAGAGAGATTTGGGGAATAAACAGTTTTTACTTAGAGTAAATCTAAATATTTGTGTGAATCTTATTTCTTTGGGTATGGGAATAAAGGCCAAAATGTATGTTGTAGAGTAGCAATAGCATCATTATGAGTATCGAAGAATTGTTTTTTTACTTGAAAAAGTGTGTTGTGAACATTATAAGAAAATACTTTAGGGATATACCTTAGTGGTAGAGCACTTTTCCAGCATGTATGAGTGATGCCCTGGGTTGAATCTTCTATACCACAAAAAGAGGTTTTCTTCTCTTAAAATTTAGCTGTCTCATTGTTGCATCATTGTATTATTAGAAGTTATTTTCTGTCCTTATAACTTTCTAGACATGTAGAAATATAGTTTTCTTATTTTATACAAATAGGTTAGAGTATTTACTGCACTGTACTGTGTTTTTTCAAAGATCTTTTGATGCAAAACAACACCAATCAGGTAAGATTTCCTCTTCTGGCCCAGTGTTGTTTGCGTTGTTATAAAAATTTTTTTTCCACTCATGATGATTGGGTAATAAATGAATAAACTCAAGAAACATGCTTCTCATACAAATGTCCTAACTTTTGGTATGAAAACATGCAGGTGTATGCTTGTACCAGCACTTGGGAGACTGAGGCAGGAGGATTGCCTCAAATTTGAGTCCAGCCTGGGCTATGTAATGAGTTCAAGACAGCCTGAATTGCATAGGGAGACCCTGTACATAAATAGAAACAAAACAAAACAAAAATGAAAACATGGTAAAAAACAAAAACAAAAACCTTTCCTTTAGGCTTTCTTGGAGAAACAAAAACCCCTGATCCTTTCTCTGTATTTTTTGATGCTCCTTTTGGTCTGCTTTCCACAGAAGAGTGGTGTGATTCTTGTAGAAGCAGTACTTTCGTTGTTTTATATCTGTCCTTGTTATTGTTATTCTATCGTTTCAATTTAATTGTAGCTTCATTTTTAAATTTGTAGAAATTCAGCTAGGATAACTAAAACCTGTAGTCAGCACTACATTGTCAAACAGAATGAACATGTGAAATTAGTTACATAGATTCTTCAACATTTTTTTTTAAACACAGAAAATATATTTGTATAATCTTGAATAAATTCTTTGGGCCTTAATTTATAAAGTAGAAGTGCCATGGTGGATTGTTTTGCAGTTTCTATGAGTTGTTAAGACTATAACCTAGCTTTTCCTCCTGATTCATTTGTTGTAATAAATATGCTACTGGATTCTGCTTTGGAATCAGCAGGGTTTTCATCTATTGGAACATAAAATAGATGATTAATTCTCTACTTTTTCAAAAACAAGCACGTTTTCACATAACATTTAAACACTAATACTCAGCAAGTACCTCAGGTAGTCATCTTCTGAATTATCCTGTTTTCTGATGGAGAAGGTTGTTGTCTGTTGTTTCTTCATACAGTCTTTTTGGTTTGTTTCAGAGCTACTTAAGCGGATGAAAATAACTGCTCTTGCAGATACTTCTACCAATAACTTCACCAATAATGTGAAATGTAGAAGAAATAGACCCTTGTGGTCTTTAATGTTTATATAGTTTCTGTGGAAAGGTCTAGAGAATGTAGCTGTATAAGTAGAAAATTTCATGTGGATAATGCTGAGGATGTGCTCAGAGTGTTTTGAGGAAATTATATAATAAAAGCTTATTTTCACTATTGTAAAGAATATTCCTGTTCCCACTGGGCTAATCTAGTAATAAAGTCCAGTGCTTTTCTGCTTTTCTTACGAGTCCAATTTTAACTCCTGTGATCCTTACTCTAGTCTTTTGTTGTTCATAATCACCCAGATACTCACCTTAGGTCAGTGAGCACTAAACATTAGCTAGAATACACAGAATCTGGGGCTGGAGATTTAGCTCAGCAGCATAAGTGCCTGCCTGGCAAGCGTGAGGTTGTGAGTTCAATCCCTGGTACCGGAAGGAAAAAAGAATACACAGAACCTGAAACAATTTCCCACTCAGAGTGAAACATTCTACTCAGATTGGAATCCTAGTCTTCGGTTATATTTCAGTGTGGTAACACTTGGCATGTACAAGTTGGCTAAGAACAGAGTTGTTATGTGTAATTTTCACAGCAAACACTCTAACATTTTGTATTCGATCTTCTCGAGGTATGGGAAGATTCCTTTTAAAATTATTATTGTTATTATAGTACATAATGATTACACTTATTAAGGGGAATTTGTGCATGTACGTAACACATTTTGATTTTGGAGGTGCCCTTCTCATCACTTCCTGTTCCTTCCAACTTTGATTTTTCCCTTTCCATTTGAAAAAGATCTCTCCTGCTTTCTGTTTTTAGTTTACCCTTTACTTGCATTTTGGGTTTCTCATGTAAGAAACAGTGCAATACTTAAATGACTATGTCTGACTTATTTCGCTTAGCACGGTCTCAAAATTCTTAAACTTCAGTGAAAACTTCTGCACCTCTGCTGTACTCAATACTGTATAAAGGTTCATTCTTCTGTAAATGTGCCTTTTTAGGCTCTTTATTATAAAGCTCCATGGTCTTGATAGAATCTTAAAAATAAGTTAAAATATGTAGTTGTATTAGGTCTTCTCTGTGTAATGGCCCAGTTAAACTGATATATTTAAGACTTGGGAGCTGAAATTAAATACAATCTATTTGAGTTAAGGGTTGTATTAATTTAGTAGTCACAGGAGCAATAAAAAAGGAATAAGGATAGGAATAAATGATTTAGGGAGAAATACGACTAAAAAGTAAAACCAAGGAAAAGTATTATTTTGATTTAGCAAGTGATACAGTGTTTTTATTTGGGTGACTTATATGTTAAGATGCTAAATCAAAGTTTCGCTTTTATTCCAACAATAAAACACTGTATGTTGCATCAAGTTTTGGTTTGGACAACAAGGAAACCTGAGACGTCTCAGAATACTGTGTACATTCATGAGATGACTGACACATTTTTTGGGATACTTTTTCCTGGAATATGATGATTTACTAAAGGCCTTAAAAAATAAACATTTTGGTAGATGGAGAGTCAGTAGGAAATATATTTGACATGGAAAAATCTCTAATCTGAGAGGCATTTATCAGCTGCCTACTGTGGTTAAACCATTGTTTTTAAACATTCTGCTTTGAAATTAGAGGTACAGTAGTATAGTAGAAAAGGCACTCTGTGAGTAATGTTTTGAAAGATATCTCAACAAACTAGAATTTCTGGTCATAAAAATGGTGGTGGTGGTTTTCAGTGAGAAACCCATCGAGTAATGATGAAAGTTAGGAAATGGGGCTGTGGTTTAAATTTACTGATTGGTAGGCTACTGAAATTCTTCCTTAATGATAAATGTTAAACCCAGCAACACACATGCAGTTCAGGCTGGCTTTGAATCTGCTATGGAGGCCAGGTTGACCTTGAACTCATGGTGGTCCTCCTGCCTCAGCCACCCAAGTGTGGGGATTATAGGCATGTACCACCACACCTGGCTCTTACTGTGGAGTCTTACTCATTTAGTGTTTCTAGTTCCTTATATTTTGTCTGGCATATATAGCAAATCCGAAGTATATTTGGTAGATTTTGACAAGCTATTCAGTCATTTTGAAATCACCATAGTGTAAATGATTGTGTGCTGGACTGGGGATATGGCTCGGCAGCACGGTTCCTGCCTGGCAAGCTTGAGGTCCTGAGTTAGATTCCTAGTTTGGGAGGGGTTGGGGAGGCCAGTAAAATACCCTAAATGATCATGTGCCGTAAATCAGTGATAATTGAAATGTTTTGTAATATTCAGCATGAACAGAGGATTTCTAGCTCTGGCTTTTATTGATCAACTTTGATTGTTACCAAGATTTATGTTAAACTAATTAATTTAGAGATGGTGACTTAATTAGAAATCTCCATTTGTAATTAAATGCAACAGTCTGGTAGATCCTAATCTTATTTGAAATTTCATTTAATGGTAAATTGAAGCCAGATAGTTTTCATTTTTTTTTTTTAATGGACCAACCGTGTTCTTTTCCACACAGCTGTGTAAGAATTCCACTGTTGAGAGTTGGACAGTGAGAACACCTGAGGCTCTCCACTATGCTATGTACATTCATGAGAACAACACACTTGTTGGCATGTTTTCTCTTGGAATGTGATGATTTACTAAAGACCTTGAAAAATATTTTAGGAGATGGAACGTAGGTAGGAAATATATTTTAGGTGTAGAAAAATAAACCTGATTAATAATTGGGTGCGGCGCCCTTTTCTGTCTGTGCTGCGTCCTAGTCCATCCACGCCTTGTGACAATCGCTTCTCCAGGAAAATGACACCACATGTGGGAATTGGGCGCGGGGATCTTGGAATGTTTTGTACTGATAATTGTAATTTGTGTAATTCACATATATATATTTTCGTGTAATGTTCAATATGGAGTCGAGGGTGGAGACTCCAGGGGGGTTGCTGGAGGCCCTCTAGATAACCCCTTTGTGAGGACTGGTTGTGGGGTTTTGCCTTCTGTGAGTAGTGTGAGAGAGTTTATGCCGGAGCTTTGGGTGGGAGAGCTCATGGAGGAGGATTTGCGGGGTTCCTGTGAGACAACTGCCCTGAGACACTGGACAGGCAGCCAGAGACGGGCAACTAGGACACATATGTTACGCCACCGGCCACCTAAGACAGGCACAGGACCAATTGCTGTCCTGCAGGCCCATGACAGGTAAGGCCTGGTTGGGTTCATATGAAGAGTCCTTGACCTAAGACAGGTGCTGTCCTCACAGGGACTGCCATACTCCCATAAGTGATAAGGAAAACAATGTAGGGAGCGGCACAATAGCCTCACACATCTCTCCCTCCTGCAGGCATTCAAGTGCATCGGCTTACATTTCCCAAGCTAACTAAGTAACAAGATTGAGATGTTAATTGATACCTATTGCCCTGAGCCTGGTGCTCCCTGCTTGGGGTTGAGGCTAATTAATACCTATTGCTTGGGATTGTCTCTGCCTGGCCCTGGGCCTGGGGCGCTTCCTACTTGGGGCTGGGGGTTGCTGCCAAGGTTAGCACATATATATTCCAGCTTCTAAAAAATAAAGTGGATTCAGATTCACTCACAGACTGGTGTGCAGTGTCTTCTGTCTCTCACTCGCCAACTCCCTGTCCACCTTTGGGAAACCCTAGCCCTGCCGCAGCTGGACTCTGGCAATTGGGAGAGTGTTGGGAGCCTTTGAAGCTGGAAATTGACCACATGTGCAAGCCTGGGGTATGGCTGTCCCAGAAACAAAGAGCGTGGTGGGGAGGGCAAGCCACCTGAAGTTGCTTCATCCCAGAAAAGCAGCAAGCCCATAGACAATCTATATGCAGTGGGTTTCTAGGCAGCGGGGTTGCAATTGACATCATTTTTCTGAGTATATAAATAAACTGGCTACAGTGGTTGAGCAATTTCCTTTCCTCCCATCAGGAGAGTAAGGGCTCCATCTGACCCCAGATTTCTTCCTTTTTTCTATCCTTTTGCCGTCCCTCACCACAGGAACCTCTAGAGCTGCAGCCAGTAGCTATAGGAGAGAGATGAGTGTGTTGTGACTGTGAAAGATTTGGGTGAAGAATGTAAGATAAAGTTGGAGAATCTCTGCCACCCTCAAACATGGGCTGAAAAACTTAAAAATGGAGGCAGTTGAAATGAATACAGTTGACACCTTAAAAACAGTGGAATTTTCAGGGTTCTGTGTAACCCAACAATTGATGGAACACAGGTTATTTTAAGTGACTTTGCAAGTATCAGTGTCAAATATGACTTGTTGGCACTAATTCATTTTATGGTTCACAAGTGCTGAATAACAGCTTATGAGTATTTTTTAAAAATTGATTTGACGATAGTTCTTAGCCTCCTTCACTGTTTTGGAAGACAACATTGTGCTATATGATGCTAGAGGGAGGTATCTTGTCATCAAGTTGCTATATAGTTGGTGCTAAGCTAATAGCAAGATCTAAAAAATCATCTAATCTGTTTGAGATTGGATTAAACTTTATAAAGCAATGATCTCTGAAGGACATTTCTTGAACAGAATAGCCCAGTAGAACTTTATGTTATTTGCACCAACGAGTCTGTTTGATCTGTTTGACATTTTGGCCATGCATCTCCTAATTAGTGCAGATTAGTATACTGCACTTCAGATCTCAGTGATACAGAGAGCTTAACATTCCAGTGACAAAATTCAATTTTTTGTAAAATTAGTACTCACTTGGCTTTAAGGACTGAGAAGGCTTTATTAGGTTATAAATAAAAATGAAGCTTGCGATAGATACAGAAACCATAATTTCCATATTTGTATTGTGATCTGGAAGCACATGAGTACCTAGTGGTATATGAGTATGGGGTTTTACATGTGTCAAGCTGAGTTCTAGGTGGTGGCACAGATTGGCTTAGCCAATTGCTGCTAATATTTTGACAAATAACTCAGCACTCAAACCCTGAGATACCTTGTGAACTGCAACATGGAAAAGGATTATGATTTTGTCTTCATAGTCAGATATATATGGATATATATTTCTGTATTGTGATTTAAATTGGGTAGTTATTTCCTGTAGAAGATTTTAATAATTGTCTTCTTTTTATTCAAAGTTGAAAACTAATTTGGAATTCATGGTGTTCTGAGACTCAGGCATTGTATACCCTTTGCTTAACTCCACTGCTAGATCCATTTCCCTTCTCCAAGCAGTGTCCTGCTTGGGTTCATCATAAACTCAGAAATGAGCAACAGTAGAAGGAAGTGGTTGAAGTTCCTTAAGTTGGTGGATGTGGACCATTTTACCTAAGTAGAAAGCGAAGTGAATTGAAGTCATACATTCTCAAAACAAGCGTTTTCTTTCCTTGGGCTATTTTCTCTCTGAGTGTCCATATAATTCCTATAAAGTGGACTTAAGTAACAAACTTAAAGCTAACACTTAAAAAATAACCACATAGAAAGTTATTGTGAGTTTGGGGAAGGCACTTTAAATGGAGATAAAGACTGTCTGAGGTTAAATGCAAATAAGGGTTCTTAAATACTTGGAAAACCAGAATATGTATGTCTTGTTCTGACATTGCAAAAGTATTTAAGGTAGCCTTGAGATACTTGAGAGTGGAAGAACTTTTCCTCTGAATCTCAAATTAGTCTAATTTGCTCTAACATTTGAAACCCTTGGCTCTTAAGAGGAGGATTAGATTACCAGGCCTTAATATATATATAATATATATACATATGTTGCTGTAATTGTTGAGAGTTTGTACATTAATTAGTCTGCACTGACATTTGTCATCACTGCTGCTTTTGTGCATCTTGTGTGTCATCCCTGAAATAAGAGCAGTTCCATCAGATGTGGCTGACCAATGGGACATGGTGAAACATGAAAGAATACTTTTTCAGAATGTTTCCATTTAGTAATCTAAATGTTCACTGATAAACTCTTAATTATAGTTTGGTACAAAAAACTGCTTTGTCCGGTGGGAAGTTTCATGTCACGTTCACCAAATCCTGAGTATCCAGAACTATTAAATACATAGAGTTTAGTTTCATGTCTTTCAATCTTGTGAATGGCTGTCTTCTGTACTGCATCTCCTGTGGTTTCTGTTCGCTAGACCGATGTACAAACAGTTCCTTGCAGTGTGTTAATATTTTAGTATGAGATGAAAGTGATTTTGCAATACAAAAGTCCTTAGAAGTACTATGGGGCTAAGAACAGTTTTCCACTCCAAATAGTTTCATTATGTTCTCTATAATGGGTGTGATTGTTTAATGATAGCATATTTGAACTGAAATGATTGAACATACATTATTTCAGCAATCAAAACTGAATAGTCTATGCCTTTTATGCCTAGGGTAGGATAGAACAGAAAAAATTGTCATCCATAAAAAGAAAAATTTGAAAGATGCAGGGTTGAAAGAATATTGTTCATGAAAACAGGATTTACGTAGTACAGTGTTATGTGAGCACTGGTTATTTCCCTTGAAAAATTGCCTTGTTGAATAGATTCCTACTGACATCTTGTTAAAATGATGTTTCTTCCCACTGAGGAAAAATGGCCTGCCTTTAGTTTTGTATATAGAGAACTCTTTGTTGCAACAGACCTCTCTAGCCTGCAACTTGACTTGGCTTACTCCTAGTTTTTCTTCACCTTGATTTGCTCATTTTGATGACTTAAATTATTGCTTCTTTCTTGATAATTAGATTCAGTCCTGAAGAATTTTTGAGCATCTGCCAACAGTGGGAAGCACTGTGTTAGGTATTTGTGGGGAGGTTAAGTCTGGCATGGAAATAGTCCTGAATATTACTAACCAAAACATAAGGCAGTGTGTGTTTTGTGTAGTGGTAGAGGTAGGAAAATAAAAGGTCAACCTGAGAAAGTATAAATCTATCTTCTCTTTCATTGGACACAGATAAAGCCAGCTGCAAAGTTAACAGGAAACAGTATTTCCCCCAGGGACATGCTGCGGCTATAACTCACCATAATCCCCTTCAGGTGACCAATGCTGCATTATTCACTAAGTAACTATGTTCTCAAAGATCATAGACTATCAGAAATTTTACTCTTATTAGTAATAATGAAATACTCCACTTTTACATAGTTCACTTTGGTGTCATAAAGTGGCCTTGATTTCTAAAGGAAATGCAAAACTTCTGATAAAGAATTCTCAGACACCATGTTCCACATGTAAATGTAGTTTCCATCGGTGCAGGACCTTATATCAATTTGAAGACTGTACTTGATGTTCTACCAGAATTTTAATTCATTGAAATTTTACCGTCCTCTCAAATGTTACACTTTCTGAGTTTTCTTCATGTGTGGTTTCCTTTATGAAAGGAGTCAGTAAACTAGATTTTGTTGGACTACTAAGTTTGCTTCAGGAGGCCTTAGGTTGATTGAACTAGGAGAGAAATGTATGCTGTGTGGAGAATACAAGAGGTCAGAGAAACTAATTTTAACTGACTATTAAATACTTACAGATGTTAATGTTTTATTCACTATCAAATTTTTATTTGATATTGCAGATGAGTTCAAATAAAATTTCCCACTTTGATAGTTCGTAGCATTAATTGTACATGTGTATATATTTGCATAATATATATGTGTAACATTTATCCCTGTACTGTATCCTATTTTTGCAACCCACTTCCCCGCTTTGCATGTAGTCACTTTTCCTCCAAAGTAGTATCTCTTCCTGGAAGGTGAAGTCCCTGCTTATAATTTCATGTTATTTTTTCATTGTCTGGCCAGCATTGGCTGATAAAACTAACATTTAGTAGATACTTTCTACATAGAATCTTAAGAGGCTTCTTAGTTATTTCCTTTAGAGTTTTCCCCAAGTTTGAAACCTAACAGATTGTGATAGCCTCTTCATCACAATTCCACCTCTGCCTGATAAAGCACAAATTACCCTTGGGCAATGAGGCACTGTATAATTGCAGCTTTTTATAGCTCTATTTGTCTGCTATCACCTAAATGTCAAAGGATAGACATGTTTGTCATAATGTGTGTTAAGTGCAAATAAGCTCCTCATCATTAGTATCATTAGTGATGAAATAGATGCACAGGAGCTAGAAGAGGTGATAAACTGTCCGATTACACATTTGGGAAATGCAGAATGTCTTTTGCAGTTGAAAATGTACAGAGGTAAATACACAATTCCTCACCCTAACTTAGTTTGTTTTTTTAAAAACTATATGTTTACATTTGCTTATTTACTTTGACCAAGTCATGGTGAAATAAACTGTGGTTGTCAATAATTCAGGAAAACTTGAGAAGAGATCAATAGATCTGAATATGGCAGCAAAGAAGAAACAGCCTGATCACTAAATGTACCTTCAAGTGACCCATGCTCTTTATGTTGAGGACTGGTGGAGAAGTAGAAATCTTCTGCCTCATGATTGCCGGAGGTGGATCTTTGTTATTCTGCTTCCAGTGACACCTTTATTTGAAACTTAGTATGCAGTGACCCCAGCTATTCGTAAAATTCATGGAAGCAGGAATAGAGAAAGCCTTTGAATAACCAAAAAGGATTTGATATAGTCCACATACTAAATTCACTTATGTTCCTTTCACACAGTAGCTCAGTTCATGTTTGCTTGATGTACAGTTCTGAAGCTTTGTCATCTGGAATTTGGTCCTAAAAATGTCACTGCATTATGTTTTGAGCTAGTGACGTGGGATTTACATATGTTTCTGTCTCCACATCTCCCAGATTCTGACTGGTTTGATGAAGTGCCAATGCTTCACTGATGTGCACACCTAAACTAGTTTTAAGCACCCCCCCATCTCTGCCAGTGGACTAGTGAAGGAACTAGTGGGGAGTGAATGCCAGTGTTCTCTACTAAATCTATTGCAATTCAGTGTTGTTTTGTAATCAGGTTACTAAAATTATAATCTCAAATCATTTCAGAGCTCCTGTCTCTTACTACAAGCTTTGCTTAGGCAAAGCTGCTTCATCAACGTGAGACTAAGGGCAGGATTTTCTTTCTTTTTCCTTTTTTATTCCTGCTCCTTTCAGGATAAGAGGCTGGGGAGTTGCTGTCCTATCTTTAATGAGTTGTTTTTACTTGTATTACTCCTAATCCCATATATTCATTATAGCCAGACAGGTGACAGTCCTATTGACAGTGGAGCCAGTTCAGTGTCCTCTGCTGGTGAGTCACTCAGGAACAGTTGTCTACAGACACACCAGGTCTACCTTTCTCTGAGTCATACACTGCTCATTTTTGCTGTGTCAGCCTCCCAGACTTATAAATCCCATCTCTTCTTTTATGGGTCCAACTCTGAGGCTGGCCAGAAATTAACTGGAGAGTAAGATGCAGACATCTCCAAACATCAAGAAATAATCTCTTGGAGTCCACCAACCCAAGTGAGAGCTTGGGACAAATAAAATACTTCCTTGCATTCCTGGGAAGCAGAGAAATGGAGAGGAGAAGGAGAGGGGCAGGGAAGACAGGGGAGGGGAGAGGGGAGAAAGAACATTTTTGAGAATAGTCTTTGTAAGATGGTACTGAGTTAGATCTAAAATGTCCCCCCAAAATCTTGTGTTTGGCAGGTGTTGGGTCACGAGCATGCCATACTCATAAGTGTATTTTCTATTGATATGGTCATAGATTAATGTGCAGTTAGTAACTGGGGTGGTTGTAGATGGGTCATTGGGGGCATGACTTGGAAGTGTATATTCTTGTTGTTAGTGCCTTCTTTTTCTGTCTCTTAGCCGCCATGAAATGAACAGCTGTCTTCTGCCAGGCTCTTCCATTATGCATCTTCTGCCTTAGAGCTAGCCAACTTTGGACTTAATGTACTGGAAACCATGAGCCTCTAAGTTGTATGTGTCAGATGTTTTGTTCCAATGATAGGAAAGTGACTAATACATATAATTGCTACTATGTACCTGACCACATAGCTTATATTAAAAGCCTTTGGAACTTGTCTGTAAGAAAAATTTGGAAAATTGTGGAGAAGTGGGCAAAAGGAGCCTTACATTGCTGCAATCAGTGTGGTGGGGTGGTTCTGGTTGGAGCTTAGAAGAGTAGAATGCTGGTAGGAATTTAGAAGTAAGGACCAGGCAATATGAGGTTTCAGATGGGAGGAAGAACTATTGGAAATCACTAGAGGTCATGTGTGTTTCACTTGGCAAAGAATTTGTCTATATGTCCTAAAACTACATAAGGCAGAATTTAAAGATGGTGAACTATTCAATCTGCAGAGAAAATTTCAGTGTATCCCAGTGTTTAGGTTATGCCATGGCTACTGCTGGATGCTTTCTGCCAGATCTACGGTGATAATCAGGACAAAAACCAGAGCTACATAATTTGAAAAATTTGCAGTTTCATCAGAAATGAAGTGCTGGCAAAAAATGCCTGAAAGGCGTCTCAGAACTCAGCAAGATCCCACCCATCACAGGATCAAGGGTGTAAAACTGTAAAACTTTCACTGGAGGAGTCTTTGAGATAATTACTCAAGATGAGCCTCCTAGGGAATTGGCTCCCCAGGATTCATTTTACTTTGCTCAGCCATCCCAGCCCTCAAAAGTTCCTGCAGCCATACATAATCCAAGGTAGCCAAGCTACTGGTATCATCCTTGTGGTGTTTTTCTGGTCAGGCAGAATACAAGAGTTATGAGTATCTTAGTCACTGTTCTTACCAATTAGATAAAATACCCCATACCTACAACTTAGAGGAGAGATTTGTTTTGTTTAACAGTTCAGAAGTTTTGGTCTATGTTCAGCAAGCTTAAACACAGAAACAGCATGGCAGAAGGGCCAGAGCAGAGGAAATCCACTTTCATCGTGTTAGCCAGAAAGGAGAGAGAAGGGAGGGACCAGGGAGGGCGATATATCCTTTTAGGTCACAACCCGTGTCTTGCTTCTTTCAACCGGATTGCACCTCCCAACAGTGCACTGAACTCACCAGTGGATTAATCTACTGTTGATTACAACACTTCCAAGATTTAGTTACCATCCAGACGCTCTCCCTCTAAGTATGTGAGAATTTGGGGGGACATTTCAGATCTAACTATCATCATATGGAATCATATGGGTCAGAAAAAGACCCAAGAAGCCAGGCTGAAATATATAACAGGATCATAGTCCTTAATAAGTACCCCTGAGAGGGTGATGCACAAAGCAGTGAGAATGAAGCTGAAGATAAAGTGGGGAACCTCAGGAAGTAGAGATGCTAGGAACATGGATTGTCTTCTAAGAGCAGAAGCATGCCATGATTAAGTCAGGGGAGGAAGGGGGTGCTATTTGGGTTGCCTTGTGCAATGCTGTAGGGTTAGAACTACTCAAGTCTTTGGAGCTCCCATCTCATCATAAGCTGCTTTACATGGTAGACATAGGATTTAGTATTTACTCTGATGAGTTTCAGTCTTGCTTTGGTCCATTCTTTCTACCAGTATTTTTGCCCTTTAGAAAGAGAATGTTTATTCTGTGCTATTGTATATTGGAAGTGTTTAACTTTCTTTTTGATTTTTTATAGGAGTCCACAGAGAGTTAATACATTTTGCATAATGTGATGGACATAAATCTTTTGGGAGTCGAGAAACATGTTATGGTTTAGGTTTAAATTGTCCTCCCACAGTCTCCTGTGTTTGAGAGGTGATTAGATCATGGGAGGGTATACTTATCCATGAATTAATACACTGAAAAATTCATAGCTGAATGTAGTCACAGAAAGCACATCACTGGAGGTGTGACGTGGAAGAGTGTGTTCTCCTTAGCTTCTCCCCTCTTCCTGCCTTCTTGTTGCCGTGGCATGAGCAGAGTCTTCCTTCACTATAGCCTATCACTGTGCTGTTTTGGCCTGCAGCCAGCCAACCATGGAGTGAATCCTCTGAATCAGTGAGCCAAAATAAACCTCCTCTCCTCTGAGTTGCAGATGTCAGGTGTTTCTTTATAGTGACAGGAGAGCTGACTAGTAAAAGCACCACTTGCCAAATGATATTATAAATACATTTAACCCGAGTGATCATCTCACAAATGGTAAATTATTATCGCCATTCATGAAGATGAAAGTTGAAGCTCAACAATATGAAAGGCTGGACCAAGGTTTCATATTTTATTGGTTAGATCCTTTTGGATACAAGTAACAGAAAAATCAAATTCATCGGTAAGCGAGGATATTGTCTCACATCAAAGCAATCTACAGGTAGGCAGCTCCAGGATTAATTTAGTGACCCATCAATGTCACAAGGGACTCTGTTTCCCCCATCTTCCTGAGGCTGCCTCTTCCCTGGTTTTCAGACAGCAGAGACATCATTTCCTGGTCCTTGTAAGAGGAAATTTTCCTACAAGCCTGATGAGTTCCCATATTTCAATGGTCAGAAATTCATGTGTGTCCTTCCTAGGGTGAATGTATTTCAAGAACTAGCTTAGAGAGAATCCAAGTGAAATAGTGTGGCCTATTAGAACAAAATTGATGGTGTTTGGAAGAGGTCATTGACATCAGAGACATAGGTGTCAAAGTTGGCTATATAACCAAAAATGTCTGCTACATACAGAGCAGACAATAGATTGATACCCAGTCTGTCTCACCTAAGCCTGGCCTCACCTAACTTCTTCCTCACACTAATGTGAGAGTTGATTGTGGCTATTATGAGGGATATGGTTGGACCAAAACCCAGGTTTTTTTGTTTTGTTTTGTTTTAAGAAATTTTCACTTATATTTTGTTTAGATAAGTATTAATCTTTGTTCACTTTCCCTGACATTAATCAAGTGACTTGTGGTCTTGAATAGTGGTACTTCTGAGTTACAGGACAACAAACATTCAAAATTTAATTTCTTTTACCTGCATTTACTTATTAATATTGTGTCCCTCTCTCCCCCTCTGCTGAGGAGTGGTAGTGGTGATTAATGAGGAGGCCCTGAAACTTTAGTCTAAGGGATATAGAGCTTTATTTTTCCTTAGGGAATATGGCATTGTTGAAAGTGTTAGCCAGACTAGGATATAGGTCAGTGGTGGAGCTGAGTTCAAATGAACAAACAAGCAAATAAACCAAACTATGATTAGGAAGATTGATTTGTCAGAAATGGGAGAGAATTGACAGAGAAAAAGTAGAGGTGTTATATTGGTAAGGAGCATGACTTTTTGTCAGAGAAGTCTGATGTACAAGAAATGCTCAATTTATTTTTCTTCAGGTTGTGTTTTAAGTTCCAGTTCACTGGACTTCTAGCAAATTTATTCTCAATCATTCTTTGATAGTCCTGCCTTCCTAAGGTTGTTCTCACAACAAGAAAGATTTAGAGCCCCCACACGACTCACTCCTCCCTTTTCTTCAAAATGGTGCCTCTTCCTCAAGGTTCAGCTCAGGGGCTTGTTTCCTTCATCTTTTCTCCATTTCTGACCTCTTTTTAAACTTTGACTTCTGTAGTATTATAGATGTTATGTGTAGGACTTGATGTGTTTTGATAAATGGAATAGTTTTAAATGCACACTTCAGTCAAGATACAGAACTTCCCCACTGCTCCAGAAAGTTCACTTGTACCCACTTCCAGTTAATTCTCTTCCCCAAAGCATTAAATACTCTCCTAATGAATTGTTTTCCTCTTCTAGAGTTTCATATAAGTGGGATCACTCAGTAAATACTATTTCATGTCCTTCCTTTATTCAACATTATTAGATTTGTGTATATTGTTATATAAATCAATAGTTCATTCCATTTAATTATTTTTATGTTACTTAATAGTATTCTACTTCTTTCATTTTTAAGTTTCTTTCTCTTCCTTTTTTCTCCAAAGGTGGCCTTTCTATCCTTTGTTTCCCTGCAGCGGCAGTAAGTGTGTTTTCTTTGAAAAAAGTCAAAGGGGAGCCTTTTTTTAAAGGTGTATGATGCACAGGGTAATCATCTCCCTTTATGGAATAAAGTGGGAAAAAGCAATATGAAAGCACTCAGCATATATATCTGCAAGTTAGCCTGCTCCCTGTTCACTCAGAGAAGAGCCCATGAGGCCTGCATTACAGTGGCGCTTGTCACAGGGAAGTTTTGAGAAAGCTAATGCTGAGGTGGCATGGGTCAAATTCAGCATGTAATTGAACCTGGCAAAAGCAAGAGGAGGGCAGTGCTGTGTTGCTTGGGTGGTGATGCAGGTGACGGGGATGGAGATGGATGTTGGTATCAATGGCTGAAATGGGAGGAGCAGCAGGTTTAGGAGGGAAAATAATCAGCCGGCTCATTTGAGGGATGTGTGGAGGATAACAATGGTAGCCGCCACTCAATTTTTAGAACTGGAAGTGAAGATTAAAGGTTGTATTAGTTTCTTTTTCTTTTTGCTGAGACAAAATACCAACACCCAAAATTAAAGGAGGAAAGGTTTATTTAGTTCACACTTCGTAGAGATTGGCTCATAGTTGGCTGGCTCTATCGTAGAGTAGTAGCACAGTGGACAGGCATCACAGAGAAGCAGTTCATGGCAGGCAGAATGCAGAGAGGCAAGCAACAAGCAGCAGCCCTCTCTCTGTCCCCTATAGCCTATCCAAGATACATACTCATAAGGTAGGTATTACTCACATGGTGAGGGAGCATCCTTCATCATGGCACCACACCCAGCATCACATCCTTGTTCCCAGCAGCCCACACCCTAGATCAAGCTCTCTCCAAGAAGCTCCACCTAGGGCACCATGAGGTTTAGGGGGATATGTAGACAGAAGCCATAGCAAGGGCTATACACAGAGATGAATGCTGAAATCTTGGGGTAGAAAAGAAAGGCAAAAACCAAATAAGCCAGCAACAGAGCTTTGAAGAATGCCCTGCAGGGGCCCAAGAAGAGTGAAAGGAAGTCACTAAGATGAGACTCTGAGGAAGTAGGTTGGTTTTGGGATAAGGAAAGCAAGAGAGGTAAAAGGCTGCAGAGAGCTGATAAAGATGAAGGCTGAGTGAAAAATCAGCCTGTCTAACACAGACTACTGGAGGCCTTGAGGAATCACTCTCAGAAGGGAAATGGGATTTGAAGCAGATTACAAGAAGGAATGAGAGACAGGCCTGATCATCAGAAGAAGGCTTTTTCAAGAAATGTGTATGTGAGGAAGGAGAGAAAAAAGCTCTATGGTGTGAGGGTGGAAGGCACCACTGGAGATCAGGTTGCCCGGGTTTCTTGACTTGGGAATCCTGAGCACACTTGTGGGCTGAGGTCAAGGGGAAAGGGGTGGTTCTTGATGCAGCTTCCTAGAAGAGACATGAGAAGATGGAATAGAACTCAAGAAAGTGACAGGTTAGCTCTGGAAAAAATTCCCTTCTGGGGATCAAATCCAGTTCTTCATACATACTACATACACACTACCACTAAGCTACTCCCCACAGCTGTATTTATCTATTTATTGCTATTTTTAATTAGAATATATGAGAGTTTTATTTGGTTTTGGTTTTGTCTTTTTGAGACAGGTTTTCACTGTGCAGCTCAGGCTGACTTTGAACTAGCATTGTAACCCAAGCTGGCTTCAAACTTACAGAAATCCTTTTGCCTCAGCCTTACCAGTGCTGGGGTTACAGGTGTGTGCCACCATATCTGACTTAGGTGAGGTTTTAAAAATATCTCTTTTAGGGACCAAGAAGTTGAATACTATAGCTATATATATATACATTATTTCCTAGCTTCTCCAGGCCACATAGTACAGATAATCTCTCCCATCCCAAGGGTCAGTCTAACCCCTCTATTGTATTTGTGGAAAATGGCAGTATGTCCTAGGTCAAGAACCAAACTATGATGTGTTCATAAGAGACAATGGGCATATGTCCTTTGATCAGGCTAATCAAGTACTCAGCAGGGCATTAACAATTGAGATTATCATTGGGTGGGTTGTTTGGCAAGGCAAAACTGGGACATGCCAGGCTTTGAATTCAGCAGCACTTCTTGTTTGCATTTATTCTCAGTTATATCTCTAGCATAAAAGGGGCTCCCAGCAGATCAAATTGGCTTCACAATTACCGTGATGCTTGTGAGCATATGGTTTGTTCAAGCTGGCAAAATTCTCTGCTCCTTGAGTACACACCAGTTGGGAGGTAGCAATACTGTGATTTTTTTTTCAACTTGACTTCTAGAATCCAAGTTGTGTCCTGAAAGGTTGAAGTTGCTTTCAAAAATCTGATTACCTCTTACAGTCATGCAGTGGTTCCTGAAAATGCTGGCAAGTGTTCTCACTGTCCTCTGCATAACAGTCCCAAATACACACTGAATGAAGCATACAAATGTGTTTGTCGACCTCCTAGTTAAAAAGCAATGGTCCTAGTGCTTCACTCTCTCTTATTGTGGTGACTTCTTTCTTCAATACTGCTGTTTGATGCTTAGCATCTCTCTTTCATACCCCTGTGGATCTGAGGAATTTTCATTGATTCTTCCCTTCACAGTCTTTTAGAAGTGTGATAGTACCAGCATACAAAATATCTAGAAGACTTCCTTCTGGAAGATCACTGCACTCAAGGACACCGATTTTCTACATGTATCCAAATCTATTCCTCAACTTCTCTCAGTGCAAGCTGGGCAGGGGTAATTGAGAAAATGGAGGAAGCAGCAGTTGGTCTCCTCCCAGCTTTAGCCTCCAGCCCTCCCTCCGACCCTGTCCCGGTCTTTTCTGGTATTGAAATGGCCTCTGCCTGAAGTTGGGTGGGCGCAGCACTGAAGCCCTGGGGGGTGAGATGTGCTCTCCGGGAACTCATACTCTATGACAGATGGTGGCAAATTAGACTGGAAATTGAAAAAGCCAGAGTATTTCCAGGACTGTTCAACGAGTCATTGCAGAGGGTAGAGTCTGAGAAGATGGATAGCTGGAAAGTGAAGGCCCAAAGCATTCTGTGCACATCAGTTTGGTCAGTAAACACCATTTACTAAACACCCATGTAGAAGGAGCTATTTTGAACCCTGGAGGTACATGCAAAATTAAAGGGGACATTTTGTCTTATACTTCAGTATAACTGACAATAAATTGAGGGGAGCAGGAACAAGTCTAAGGCAGAGCAGAAAGAGAAACAAAAGATTAAGACAGTGGACCACAGTGTAGAAATGTGTATTAACTAGAGCTTTGAATGATGTGATGAAGAGCGAAGGATAATCCAGGGCTGGTGGGGATATAAGATGCTTTGGGAGATCCCCTTCATTTAAAGATGAGGAAACTGGGACCCTTGCTTGGCAAGGGTAAGTGGTTTATCCAAGGTCAGGGTCACTCAGCTACTTGGTAGCCAGTGAGTAGAGCGCAAATAATGTTACCAATAATAAAGATGATCAGGAGTTTATGTAGCGCTAGCCACTCTTCTAAGGGCTACAGAGTATTAACTAATAACTGACTGAAGTCTCACATCAGGTCAGCATTTTAACCTCCAATTGGCAGAAGGAGAAACTGAGGCAGAAGCTAAGTACCTGGTCCCAAGTCACAGCCAGTGAGTGCTGGAGCTGAGTGTTCTACATGCAGTTACATAATTGATCTGCCTTAAAAATTTTTGATTTCAATAGAGGCTCCTTCCCTTTCAAAACTTCTTTTGTCTTCCTGGTGTCTTAACAACCCATTTCTCAGTTCCTAGGAATGGACCAGTCAAGAAGTAGCCTGTTTGGCAAAAAACTAGGTATGCTTTTGGGGATAAAATGCAGACACTGAGCCCAGGAGTGGAGGGCTGGGGAGATGGAACTGTGTTCTCCAGAGAAGACTCTCTGCCCACTGTGGAACCCCTTCTTTATTAGGTCCCCATAGCTTCTCTCCTCACTCTGCTTCCCGTAAAAGCCCTTGCACACCCAACAAGGGAGGAGGAGATTTCAGCCAGTAAGAGGCCCTCCATCTCCTTCAGAGCTAGTTTTCAATAAACCTTTTCCTTTTCCAAAATTAATGTCCCCCCAACATGTTTCTTGGGGAGCAGTGTGGAGTATGGACCTGAGTGTCTGGTAATGTTTTGGATCAAAATTCTGTGCTTTTCAGCCCTGAGCCGCACTGCCCTGGGTCTTGGACTCTTTGCCTAGAGCTGCTTGTCCTTTGCATCTAAGAGCCTGGGGATACACACTGTTCTAGACAAGGGAATGACAGGAAATTTAAAGGGGCTTGGTAGTCATCAATAGTCAGAGTGGATTAGAGAACTGCAGAAGAGAGAGAGCAGGCAGAAGTTCATCTAAATCATGTTATAATGAGCATCTGGACTGCCATAAGAGTGGAGAAGATTGCACTGGGCCAAAGTGGTTAGTGAGCAATCATTTATTGTATGTGAGAATTAGTTTGAATGTCGCAGCCACCACATGTGTGAATATACCCAGGGAGGGTGACACCGAATATGAAGACAGCCTTTGCACAAGAAGTGACTACATTTCTCCAGAGACAGTTCTCAGGGAGAAATGTCCATGATTCAGAGGAGCGAGGGTTATGCCTGAGGAGAAAAAGAACAGGCAACGGAGAGCTGTCTGAGCTGTAAACTGGACTGCTTGGTGCTTCCTGTTGGTTATGAAAAAAGTCAGTGCCAGGTACAGGCACACAGAACTGTGATCCTGGGTACTCAGGAGCCTGGGGCAGAATGATCACAAGAAAGACCTGATCTCAGAGAAGAAGACAAGAGGCTGAGGAATTAGCTTAGTTGTAGAACTGCTCACCTAACATATGTGAGGCCCTGGGTTCAATCCCCTGCACCTCAGAAAGCAAAATGGACAAAACAAAAAGCTCAGAAGAATAAGTCAGGACATGAAGTTGCCTATTTTTAAAGATTTTTATTTTTGATTAACATGTTTTTATAGGGTAGAGTATGTTAATTCAATGTATGTGTACAATGTCTACAGATTAAATGAAGATGTTTAGCATATTCTTCTCCCTGAACACGGATCATTTGTTTGCTTTGGGAACCTGCACACTCCTTTCTGGTACAGAAGAGGCACATATTTAAGGGAATAAGCCCATGTCAAATATCAAGCTCCCATGTAGTCTTGGGGTGGTATTTCCATCTGCATTCACACAAATCAGCGGCCTCAGGTGATGATCCCTAAACTCAGTACATGAGTAGTTTCACAACCATCCACCAGATGGTACTGCCCTACCAGGAATTAGGTGTGAGGCTGTAGAAACCTAGATTGTTTCCCGGCCCCAATCCATGCTATAGAATTAGATGCCTAATTCTAGTTACAGTCAAAGCACAGAAAACTGGTCAGAACTACTCCCAGAGGAAACCCAACACTGCTTTGATTCTTTGCAGTATGAAAGAGAATGTTCTGTTTTTTGGGCAGAAGGGACCCACATGTAGAAGAGTGGGACACAGTCACAGAAAAGGCCAGAATGAGGGAGGGACCGTGAGATTAACTCCTGAGAGAGATTCATTGAAATGTCCTTGATAACTTCCATATCTTATACCTCTGGTTGCCAAATGCCTTTTGAGTGCACAGTGCTACCAGGATGCTCTGTGATTATAATCAGTTGCTCTGTGAAACACAGCTCTTGCTGGAGCCACTTCCTCTTCTGTCCAGTCCTTTGCATTTTCCCCTAGCTGGTTGGACCTGATTCCCCCTCCTTGAACTGCGGAGGTCTGATGTTGATGGTAGGGTGGGCACCCTGTCTTGTCCTGATTAGACTGGTGCCCTCCTGCTTTTAGTACTGAAAGCAAATTTGAACAGTTGTTTAGTTCATCTTGGTTTCCTGAAATGCATGCACGGAAACAATGCTAGAGCCTCACCTGTGTTCTGAGAGTGGCGTGACTGCAGCAATGAGATACTGTTTTCAAATTATCAATCCTTATAGTCTCTGAGTCTTCTCAACAGACTCACTTGCCTCAGTTCCCCAGTGATGTGTGTATCAGGCAAAGTGAAAGCAAAGAGGCCTTTTCATGAGTTGTGAGTTTCGGAATTTTCAGCCTTAAAAAGGCTAAACCTAGTAAGTTTGGGAGAAAATGTGGCAAATAAATCCACTTTTCAGGTTGGGGAGAGAGAAGAGAATAATGGTAACGAGGCATGATCAAAGACAGGGTGCTGATGAGTCAGCTGGAGGCTTGTAACTACCCATGCTTCAAGAGGAGAGGACTGAGACCCTTTCACCAGGCAGAATACAGGAAGAAGGCAAAGACCTCAGAGGGACCTGCCCTGCCCCAGGGCTGAGGGACAGAGAGACCCAGATGGCTTCTAGAGGTACAGAACACAGGGGTATCTGGGGCTAGTGTCAGCTGTGACAGTGCCCTGGGTTGTGCTGTGTCCCTTCCAAATTCATGGTCACCTGGCATCTCAGAATGTGACCTGATTTGAAAATAGGAGTCTTTGTAGACATAAGATGAGATGCACTGGCTTAGGGTGGGCCTAATCTAGCAGCTGGTGTCCTCCTAAGGAGAGGGAAATCTGGATAGAAAACCCCACACCATGGAGAAGGCCAAGTGAAGATGGAGGCAGAGACCACCATGTCGACACAAGCTGAGGAACACCAAGAATTGCTGGCACCTGCCGGAAGCTGGGAGAGCCAGAGACTTCTAGCTGTAGAGCCTCAGAGCCTTTGGAAGGAGTGTGCTGAGGTTCCGACTCTAGCCTTCTCGCCTCACGAGGAGATGGGGGCGTCTCTGCTGATGCCACCACAGGGCTGAGGTGCTACTGAGGGCCACCCCGATGGGGTCTCCTCAGCCTGAGTCCTGAACTATATGAGATTACGTCTTCCCCTTTGAGCAGAATGGGGCTGAAAACAGAAGTTGAGCAAGAAAAAAAAAAGTAAAAATTATGTTTCTCATGTTTCTCTGACTAGGAGACTCAGGCTCATTCTGCTATTCCCTGAGGAGGCAGGGCTTTCGCCCACCTCGGGGGTCGGGGGAGCTGAGATTTAGGAAGCCAGCTGAGGCCACCTAGTGGCCTGTCGTGGTAGTGGCAAAAGGCCAGCCTTCCCCCGGCCCTTCCTGACCTTGTGGCCGCTACTGGTTTTCTGGATCAGGTGGGATATACTGGTCTTGTGCTTTCTGCTTGACCCAACATCAGGCTATGTCTTTGCTAAGTAGGCACTTCCCTTCCTGTTTCTCTGTGAAAACTCCAGGCGTTATTCCAGGCCCAGCTCACGAAGCCGGCCCTTGGCCCCCATAGCAGTTGTCATCTCCTTTTCAACTCCAGCGATTTGGGAGGACTGGTCAGAGGCCTTGGAGGCTGCTGTCCTCCTTGCGTCCTCCTTGCGCTCCCCCG
This sequence comes from Hydrochoerus hydrochaeris, assembly GCA_004027455.1. NCBI lineage: Eukaryota > Metazoa > Chordata > Mammalia > Rodentia > Hydrochaeridae > Hydrochoerus > Hydrochoerus hydrochaeris. Next base: position 40,806 of record PVLA01002332.1, on the reverse strand, counting down.
CGGCAGGTCTCCGTGCGGCCCTGTGGATTTGCTCAGTGCTCTGATGGCCAAAGGACTGCTAAGTTCCCAGGTACAGGAGGACCCTGCGACCTGACTGTCACAGGTGTGACTCAGGTAGGCATTAAGTGTGAGGTGCTGATAGCAGAGTTGCTCGTGAACACGGGTTTCACCTAGAAGGGGGAGGCTGCGCCGGGGAAAAGCAGAAGACACAGGGCTGATCCGTTTGTCAACAGATGTGGGCCAGTGGGTGGCAGGACAGAAATCCTGGGGACCAGAACTGAAGGTCATCTCCCTTTGCGGCCACTGGCACCTCCTGATTGTGATATCCTAGGCTAGGGGGGTCTCTGAATTTTTTCACAGGGCTAAAAAATAATTTTCTAGAAACATTCTGGAACACCAGAAGGTTATCCTTATTTATTTGATTACTTAAGAACATGAACAATAAACAAAACAAAAGGCCTATCACATATAATCGCATTCATTCCTAAAGGGTGTTTCAATGACAAAAAGTGGGAAAGACAGTCTCCAAGTAATATGCTAAAGGACATTCTTTTAAGTTAAAGGAATATGGTTTAATTGGGAACAATCGCTACTTCTCCATGTCTGCCTTTGCTGTGACCCCGTGAAATGCTGGCAGAGATGGGTTTTGGGGAACCACTTTCCACTAATGAAGCCCAGATCTGCTCTTCATTCGAGACACCATGCCGCCCCCTAGCGGCGTCAAGAAGTTACTGCCGCCAATGACAGGATCGTCCTGCCACACTTTCTGTGGCCACACTCACAAGTGATAAGCGGGATCCCTGCCCTCCCCCCGGGGGTGGGGACACGTGGGGATAAAGTGAGCTGGGACCTTGCTAGCAGGGAGTTTTACCGTAACATGGATGTGTCAAACAACAGTTTAAAAAATTTGGGTTTCTATTTTATTTTATTTATTTTACTTTATTTTGTGACAAGATCTCACGATGTAGTGTAGGCTGGCCCTGAACTTGCTCATCTAACCCAGGTTGGTCTTCAACTCATGGAGATCCTCTGCCTCAGCCTCCTGAGTGCTGGGATTGCAGGTGTGCACCACAAAACTCCGAGTGTTTGTGTGTTGAAATGTCTGTTTCTCCTACTCCCACTTCAGTGCTTCCTCTGCTCTTTGTTACCACAGTGTGACAGAGTCGCTGACCTCAACTTTGTCCTGCACTCAAGCCTCAGCCCAGAGAAGTCCTGTCGAAGTGAGTCACACGGACTACCTGGTGCTTTCTCTCCAGCCCTGCAGGGCCACCTGGATGCATGGTGTCTGACAAAGCTAAATGGTGGCCCAGGGACTCAAGTGACCATGTATTTCTCCCAGGCTGTGGTTACTCTCAGCCCCTGCAGACAGCCCATATCTCACTTTCCCCATAAAGTATTGGTGAGAGGATCCATCATGGTGGGGGTATGAGGCAGGGTAAATTGCTCACCGTGTAGCCATGAAGCAAAAGTGAAGGTGACAGGAAGAGACTGAGTCCCCACAGGTGCCACCAAGGGCTTGAACTCAGTGACCTGAAACCCCCCACTGAGCCCCATCTACAAAGGACTTCATCACTTCCCAGTGACCTCACTCTGGGGTGCAAGTCTGTGATCCCCAGACCTTTAGGGGACTCGACACAATGCACAGGAGAGTGGCCAGAGGGGAGAGCACAGTGGGTTATATTGGTGGTCACCAAACACAGTGGCACCCTACTCTACAGGGTCTTCCCTGTGGTTGGAGGATGCTACATCTGTGCCATGGTGAGCTCGGCACTTGACTTCTTTTAACCAGTGGGACAGGAGAGTAAGTGACAGGTGCCACCTCCAAGCAGGAGGATTAAGAGTCACCATGTTCACTTTTCCCTCTTCTGTGGCACTTGACAGTGTTTCCATCAGAACCTGACCCATGGTGAATGCAGCACATAAAACCCTGGGAACAAATCATTGATAGGGAAGCTTCGGGTGGGGCACTCTGGCCAGGTTAGCGTCTCTCATGCACAGTAGCTACTACCAATGAAAGGACACAGTTTATTCAGTTGCCCAGTGTCACTGACCTTTCTGAGAAGACTGATCCCCCTTCACATTTCAGCAAGCTTCATCAGGAAATGGTAACTGACAGAGCACTGCGGGGGCGTCCACCTCCAGGTGACCTCCTATCCACATACACACTGTGGTGAGAAGGCAGCTGAAGACTCTGGTTTTCTGGGTTTCAGTTAAGGAAACCTGGCTGGACGCAGCCAGCTATTTTGCAGTGCCGGCAATGGAAGGGATCCTCTGGGCTCTCTCGTGGTGTTTGTGTTGCTCTGGTGATCTCTCACCTTTGTCTTCCTCAGTATGTAACGAAGACATTGGCAGTGGTGTTGGGAGGGTGAGAAGGTGGGAAAGTGGTACCCGAAACATTTTCTTTCTTCTACAAAACAGGTAGTACTGAGGTACTGAGGTGGATTTAAAATGGCCACAAATTCTTTGCTTCCCATCGCACTGAGTAGTAAAGTGGGACTCCTCTCCTTTTGAATCTGAGGTAGCATTTGTTTGTTTTTAATTAAAATTTTTTATTTTAAAAAGAATAAAACCAAACAAAATAAAACGGAATAAAATTAATGAGAACAAGACAACGAAAGTGATGTAGCACTTCAAAACGAGACAACAGGAAATCAATAATGGCTATCATAATGTCTCTTGCTATCTTCAAAATAGCTGCCTATAGCATCAGGCATAATAAAATCAAACAAAACAGCAGAATAAAACCACACCAAATAAAACAATGAAAATAAGGCAGGAATTCAAAACAAGGCAATAGGAAATTAACTGTGGCTACCATAAAGTGTTTATGACTTGCCTATCCAGTGGAAGGTGGTAGACGTGTCACTATGCGACTTGTTAGGCTAAATCAGAAAAAGCCATTTAGCTCCTGCCTTGGTCTCTTGGACACTCTCACAGCCCCACCTTCCTGTAGAAGCACCCTTAATTAATGCCCCTGAGGTGGCCAGGTTGGCACAGCCTTGGTAAACCCAGCCCCTCAGCTAATTCTGTGTCCAAAATTATGATGGCCCCCCGGTCCTTCTCACTCAGCATCTAAAAACCACGGATTGCCTCAGCTGATACCATGTGGAAATGAATCATTGCTAAGCTAAACTCTGCCAAGGTCCTGAGCAGAAAATTCATGAGACATAGGAAGATGGTTGTTTTCATAAGCCATTAAGGTAACAGAAGAGGAAAGCATACTCTTAGCACTGACTCCCAGGTCCCTGATATCTCTTTCCCCTTGTTAATTTGCATGTCTGGGTGTTTTTACCAGACTTCAGAAATGAGGACTTCTGATTAACCTGGGATATCCATCTTCTACTGGCAGGATCCAGGTAAATTCCTCATCCAAACAGTTTAGGCTGCTCTGCAGATCCAGTTGTGTTCTTATCCTAAATCCAACAAATAGCCCATTTTTTAATTAGTGAATTCATGGGGAAAGCAACTCTGTTGGTGTTTATGTAAAAAGACTATAAATAAGATGAGACAGTTCACTACAGTCCAACAACTAGTCCCATATTAATTTGTTTCTTACTATAGGAGATAGATATTATTTCCATTACACAGGAAAGCAAGTTGAGGCCAGGTTACATATGCTTAAGTACCAAACCTGTGAGGCTGTTCAGGAATCTTAAGTTACTCTGAAGACCATTCCTGACTTGTCCTAGATCTCTGAGGCTGCTTGGGTGGCCAGATCCAAATCAGCATCTGTCAGCAGCAGGGGAACCGTGAGGGGGCTCCCAGGGACATTAAAAACTTAAAAATAAAATGGGGAGGCTGTGTGACATAGATACAGAGAAGTCCAAATGGAGTCAGAAAGTTAAAGTTGAAGTCGCTGTGGAGATTATTTATGAAGCACTTTGTACCCACAAAGTGAATTTAAATCATTTGTCATCCAAACTTACAATATCACAGTATCATATAAGTATCTGTGTTATGGCTGAAGGACACAATCTTGAACTACTGCTTGCAAAAAAGGGACATTTTTATGCACTCTGGTCCTGCATTGATACTACTGTGCAGCAAAATCAAGAATTTTAAATAAAGACTTGAGTCTTGACACAGCCCCATGATTACTGTGCAAACCTGCAATTCTTTCCAGTGGCTCTTCTGAAAGTGTTGGCAGGTAGCAGTGGATGGTGAGTTCTCTGATGAATGTCTAGTAACTCCTTTATCCCACGACATGTGATTTGCTTTGTGTAGCTGTCTGTGTTCTGAAATGACCAGGTGACAGAGTGGGATATTAATGATTCTGAATGTGCATATGGCTGAGAAGATCATCCCAACAGGTTTTGGTGCAGAATTCAAGGTGCAAATTGCTTTGACAATACAAACTGTTTGCAAAACCATAGGCTAATTGTGGCTCTTTTAGTTACCAGAGAACGTGCAGGAAAGCCAAAGTTGCATCTCAGTTTTTCTCTATTCAAATCACCTCCTTTACATAAAAACTGTCTTACTTAATCTACCATTTCTTTCCAAATGTCTAAAACCTGACTTTGCTTTTGGTTAGAATTATTAATCATAGAGTTTAAAAGAAATTCATTGATTATTTTATTTAGCATTTTTATTTTACTGATGAGGAAACTGGGATTTTAAGGTTAAAAGAAGACCAGCATCCAAGCTCTGTAAGCCTTCCTTCAATTTGTGATGGTTGATGTTGTTCGGTATGTATCTCATAGCTACAGTGAATACATCTTACTTTAGATTCTTCAACATGCACAGGATGCCATGCACAGAGCTAACTTGTACAGAATGACACTGGTTCAAAATTATCAATATCCCAATTGGTAGTTGACTGGTAATGTCTGCCCATAGAGCTGTGTTGAGGAGGCACTGGGATAGCATCATCGCTCACTTCTCTGGTCAAGTTTCTCTACAAATATGACTTCTATTGAGGGAACATTGACAATCCTGGATAAAAAGGATCTTCCTTCCCCTGTTTTCCTTTGGCAGACTCTAGCCCATTTCCTTTCTTTGTCTTCCTAGTACCTCTTATTGCTGGAAATTATCTTTCCCATATATTGTCCTCTTCCCCCCACTAGAACAGACACTCCAAGAGGGCAGAGACTTTTCTTGGAATATCCACTATGCTGATTAGATTCCTGCCATGTAGGAAACATTCAACACATTTTTGTGGAATATATGGCAGAAAGCAAAAATTGATTAGTGATGTCTGCCTTGGAAAATGGAGGACAAGACATGGAGTCAAGGCCAAGATTTTGTTTTTGATTGTCATTATTTCTTTGCACATCAGATGTGCATAGTAAATATTTATGCACTAACCATTGATGCTTTTTCAATATGTTTTAAAGGGGTTAAACATTTTCCTGGCTAATCTGGAATAGATATACCAGAGTATACAGCAGATAGTACACAATATACAATACAAATTGGTGTGGCTAATTTAGACTCAGGTGTGCAAAGTCATGAGGAAATTTCAGATACATTTCCAAATAAAGCTACTCTAAAGGAGGGTGAGCAGCATCCATCACTCAGCCCTGAAAATTGACTGTTTTCATCCATCTTCTCTTTAAAGTCAATATTTGAAACAAGCTTTGTGAGGCAGGAGAGGCTTAAGAAAAATAAAGACCAGAGAAGGAGTTAGTGCTTAAAAATCTTTATGAATTCATCTCAATTTTTCTTTATTTCTTTTTAAAGCATTGTGGTATATATGGAAACATTTATAGCAGGTAGAGGGTTTTGGAAAGTGGCTCATTTTTAACCAAATCAATACTGTTGTTTCATGTCAAAACCAAAATATGATTCAGGGCTCTGATAAATCTGATTTAATATTCTCTAGGACTCTGGGGTTGTATACCATCTATACTCTCTTAAATTTGATGGTATCAATATGAAATGACATTTAATTATTTGCATAGCCTGTTTAAAATTAAAATAGCAACAGTCTCTGAGTTCTTTTCAAGCTTTAATACACTCTCCTTTTTAAAATATATTTTTCATAAATTACTCTGCTGTGTGGCAGGCCATCACATTCTTCAGTTCCTGTAATAAAAGGGGATGGTATGATGTGGGTGAGAAGCATGGAGGAGAGCGCTGTGGTTAAACAACAGCAGACACTGATCAAGTCCATTAATCAAAATGCCTTTTAAATCTCTGCAAGTTGAGAACTGTGGCATCCAGGGATTTGATTAAAGGGGAAATATAAAATGGCAGACGCTGCTGAGCAGGTCACATCTCAGAGCCCCTGGTTAATAGAACATTGTTTTCAATGGGATTTGTTTTCCCTGGATCATCTTTTGGAACTTAATTTTCTTAGAAAAGGTGGATTTGAGCTGCAGAGTCTTTCTTATGGCTCTCGAAAAAGCACCAAATCAATATGACACCAATTTACAGATCTCTTCCACCAGCATAATACCTTTCCCTTTTTGAATCACCTTGACTCAACTGACTTCCATGTAACATGTAACTGCACTAGGCTAATATCACTGTCCAGTTCTGATGTTCTATATCTAAAGTTACAGGGTGTGGTGAAGCATGTTTTCAAGCTAGAGATAATATCTATTGTCTTTGGTGTCATTTAGTCATTCTTTGGTTTGCTCATTAATTAATTAATCAACTCGTCAGGAAATACTGATTGGTATTTATATCTAAGCCTCAAATTACATGTTAGAAGAAAGGTAAAAAATCTCTGTCCTTTAATCATTTACAGTAGGCTGAAAGATAGGTCCAAGCACATCTACCATAAAATGAGAGGTCTGTCTCCCGACAGCTATGCAGTTGAGGTACAATAGGAGCAAGGAGAAAAGAACTCTGAACTCTCTGGGGTGGCGCTAGACAGAGAGTTCCCTGGGAACCTTGCAGGCAGCAGGGGAATCGAGAGCCAGGGTGAATGAAGACATCTGTGTGGAAGAGGCAGAAGGTGGGTGCTTAGGAGTGGCAAGAATGAGTCTAAAGAAAATGCAGCAAGGAGACTGCAGGTAGGAAGGTTCAGATAGCCTGGGTGGAGGCAGGTGGTAAAGGACCTCATTCCAAAGGACAATGAGAAGCCACCCCAGCATTTCATAATCTGGGAAAGGAAAGGCTCCTCAGTGAGGTGGGAAAAGGCAATTTGAGACACAGTTGAGAAATCTACAGAACTCCAGCGTGAGGTAGCCAAATCTGATGACAAGGAAGACTTCAACTCAGAACAATGTCTGTTTTGCTTATGAGACCTTGCAAGAGCAGATGAAATTATTATACACAGTGTAATTCGATAGAAATTAATATACAGTCAAAAAGAGATTGGGCCTTTAAAGAAGTCAGCACAAAAATGACAGACAGCAGAATGCTGGCTGGAGACATAAAAAGACCCAGGCCCCAGGATGGAAAAGCCAGGCCTGCTTGCTTCCCTTTCCTAGAGACAAACAACAATTTGAGATTACACTGTAATTTGCTCTACCTGGTCCACTGAGCCCAAGTAGGCATCAGATGTCTAGGTGAGCGACCAGACCACCTGGATCTGTAATCCTCTCCCTTCCCCCGGAACACTTTAGTACTTTCCACACATCTTGCTAGGTGATTCATTTCCCTATTGGATCCACATTAGCTAAACAGCTGTACTTGTCACCCTAAAGGTTGACTGTAGTCTTGTTATAGGCACCCGAGTTGGATAAAAATATTACAGGCAGTCAGATGGAACTAACCCCTCTAAGGGCCAGTGCAGAAGACGTGCAACCGTTGGGGAGAAGGACACCCTCACTGTGAGCCAGACTTCAGAACAAAAGATAAGTCAAATGCACCCACATACTTCCTAAGGAAAAGCATCAGGAATTGATATTCTAACCAGCTCTCTATCACCCAGAGGAAACCAGGAGTCACCCAACCCCCTACAGGAAGAGTCACTGCTCTAAATGCATGCCAGCTTGCTATGTGACTCCTTCCTCATTTGTCCCTGATTTAATCAATTCTACTGAACAATTAATATTTATTTATTTATTTATTTACAGGTACCGGGGATTGAACTCATGACCTCGCACTTGCCAGGCAGGTGTTTACACCACTGAGCTAAATCTCCAGCCCTACGAACAATTAATCTTAGCAGTTGACCAAAGATTTATTTCACTCATGCTCACCTTGCGAGTTCCCATGTTTTCTTCATGTTGAACCCTCCTCACCTTGGGGTTTTGCTATAAAATTCCTAGAAAAGACCTTGCCAACTGACTCCTTCTGTCTTTCTCTCAGACAGAAACTTTCTCTCAATAAATGTATTCTGCTGTTAACCTCTGTTGTTCCTAAAATTTATTCTTCGATTTAGAGAACACAAACTTGTACCGGACATCTAGTAGGTTGAGAGTTTCTTCTCCCTGTATCAGTCTGACCCATGTGGTTCCCCATGATGATTTTGCTGTACCCACTGCCCTGACAAAGAGCCTCATTAACCACCCACTTGGGACACCTCCTAGAAACCCAGGAGCTATTCTTATTTCCAATAAAATTCTCTTAGTTTCTTCCTTTTATTCATGACTTCATACCTCGATGTTGTGAGATCACAAACTCAGAGCATTTGATATCCTACAGGTTAGAACTTACACTTTTCCTATATCAAAATGGTGTAAAAATAAGACAATGTAGGTTGGTGGCACATGCCTGTCATCCTGGCACTCAGGAGGCTGACGCAGAAGGATTGCTGTGAGTTCAAGGCCAGCTTGGGCTATGATGTGAGTTCAAGGTCAGCCTGAGCTGCATATTGAAACCCTGTCTCAAATAGGAAAAAAAAAAAAAGAAAGAAAGAACAAATTCCCACTGCCTCCTTGTCCCATGTTTTGGTGATGGATAATAGCATCTCTGACCTACTAGGTCAGAAAAACCAAGACTGTGGCTATTTTAGCCTTGTCACATCCACACCTGCAGCCCCAGAGAGCTGCATACCAGGAAATCCACTTGCCGCACACTGTGTTCTGAATTCTGGGTCCTGAGATTGAGCAATTTCTCCTTTTCTCTCTCTATCATCAGAGAGCATAAACATTTTTTATCTACTTCGTGGGCTTTCTATGCATAGAAGAGGTCAGGGCTAACGACATCACTATCTGTGAAAAGAAGCTGTCCTGCTGCCCGGGCTTGTGGTTCTCAGAGGGTAGATGGTCACATTGCTCATTCACACTCCTGGTGGCCCAGGAATGAGGTAGATTTCAAACCAGGTAGAAACTTCAGGGAATGTGCATTTGAGCTGGGTATTTGAACTGTGGAATTTGGAGGCAACTTAGGGCTGGAGTGGAGATTAAATCTCTCTGACAAGTAAGTATCTGAGATTTTAAAAATGGCAGAAACCATTGATACATGTAAATGACAGAGGATGAATAGAATATTAGGACAGAATCCTGAAAAACATTTATATTTAATCAGAAAAAAGAAGGATGCAGTGGACTGAGTGTATGTCCCCCGGTTTCATATGGTGAGGTCCTGACCTCCAGTGATGGTGTTTGGAGACAGGGCCTTTGGGAGAGAGTTAGGATTGGATTAAGTTATACACGTAGGGAGAGAGAGAAGGCCAAGGCTTCCTTTTTCTTCATGGGTGTGTGCTGAGAAAAGGAATCTGAGCATGTGGTATGGACATATCCTCTTGCAACCCAGGGCGCTCACCAGACACTGAATAAACAGAAACCTTGATCTTGCACTTTTCAGCCTATAGAACTGTGAGAAGCAACTTTCTGTTGCTTAAATTGCCAGTCTCTGATGTTTCATTACCAGGGCCCAGGGTGACTAAAACAATGAGCCAATGAAAAAGAATGAAAAGAGTGATGAGAGGCCTAGGGGAGAAGCAGAGAAGAGTGACTTCATGGAGGCTAAAAAATTAGCAGGTGTACCAAGAAATGGCCACTCAACTGTGTTAATGAAGATCTGAGTTGATCCATTAAATTCCTTCAGTCTGTGCTGGGCTTCACAGTTTCTGCAGTTCTGTTTTGTACACTGTGTGACACATTCAGGCAGAATAAACTGATTCAGAAACACTGTAAAAGGTGCTTCTTACCAGTGGTACCTTTTCTGATCACCAATCTAGCTTTGCTTAAAATTTTATAGCTTTAAAAAATATTACAATGCTGGCAATTATTAGTTACAGGAAAAAAAGAAGTTTAAGATAAAGAAAAGCAAAATATCTATCATCTGTCTATCATGTGTCTATCATCTATTATCCATCATCTTCATCATCATCATCATCATCCTCTTTCTTTTATTACATTTCAGAGAAACTACTTGAAAATGTTAGCGTGGCAAAGGTTCTCCCTTGCGTTCTTTCTCTCCTTCTCACTCGCTGAATATATACCTATTTAAATACAATGGGATCACATTGCTTTATAACCTGATTTTTCAACCTAATGTATTCATTCTGTGCCAATAAATCTCTGCAGAATAATTTCTTTAATGACTATAACCAATCTTTTATTGTTGCATATTTAGGTTGCTATTATAAATAAATGTAATCACTATTCTTATAGCCAAGTATTAATTTGTATTCTTAATTAGTTAGGTTAACTTCTTTAAAGCAAAATTATAGGGTCAAAAAGTGTCCATATTTTAAGAAGGCATAGTGTTCACCTGTTTGTGTGCTATGTTATATGAAATACTGAGAGTTATTCTTCAAGTCAAGATTTATTGAGAGCAATGAAACCATTATCATTTTATTGAGGCTTAATATAAAATTAACCATACATATTTATGTAACATGAATACTAAAAATTTTAAAGCAAGTTCTGATGGCAACTTTTAGTTCTTTCAAACCAGTAATGTGGCTAGAACTCATAACTAGTGGAGCCAAGAGAGTAGTCTTTCTTATAGACTATGTCAGATATTCTGCTCTTTATAAGTATGCTGAACTTGCTGTTACTAAGTTCTTAGTATTTGCTTTTGTACTTCTTCAAAGTTCTGTCTTAACATGTTGCATTTTTCTTCATATTTTACTGCTTCCAATTGCCTCTTTCTCTGTTGATGAGAAATGGCTCTGTGGGTGCACCTTCTGTCTTTCTGGGTAGAATTTTATACTGGGGGTTATGGATTCTGGGTACAATGAAGGCATTTAAAATCTATTGTAAAGGGAAGACTTTTGTCAAAATAATAGTGTTGGCAGGAAAAATGGGCCCTCCATCGAGTAATATTGCAGTAATTCCTATTGAGAGCTCATCATATAAGTGTTTAACCACATTAGTCATTCACACAAAAATCTTTATTGAGGATCTTGTATGTGTTGGACATATTTGAGAGCTAAATGACTGACACCTCTGTCCACATGGGAGTGCCATTTTTTTTCCTGGTACTGGGGATCAAACTCACAATCTCGTGCTTGCCAGGCAGGCACTTATGCCACTGAGCTAAATCCCCGGCCCTGGGGGTGCCATTTTTATAGGGGAATTACAGTAAAAAGAATCAAGATGATATTACACAATTATAAATGTCACAGTGGAAATACTGGGGGAGGAATACATTATTGGATTGTGTAAGGAGACATTTGAGCTGAGAATTGAACAAGGAGAGATCCATCGAAGATCTGAGGCAAGAGTGCTTTTTGGAGAAGAATATAGGTGAAGAACCCCCTACAGGACTGTGATGGTTTGTGTCTAGAAGTTCTCCCAAAACTTCATGCGGTTAAGGTGAGGCTTTACAGAGGTGGCTGGATCTAGAGTGTGTGATGCTAGGATTGATTCATGGTGTAATGCTGGAATTAAGGGCGCTAGGATTAAGGGTGTGAGTGCTATTCACTCTGAGGGCAGCTAGCCTGAATAATAAGATATTAGGAATAGAAATTTGCTTATAGCTTGTTGCTTGCTGCTTTGGCTGTCTTCTGCCTGCCACGAGCCCTTTCTCCTTGATAATGTCCGTTTGCCATGCCACCATGCTTTGGACCCAGCCAACTATAGACTTAAACCTCCATGAACTGTGAGGCAAAATAAACCTTTCCTCCTTTAACTTGGGATGTCAGGTAGTATGTCTCAGCAATGAGAAAAGTAACTAAGACAAGGAACAAGTTAAGATGTTTGAGGCACAGACCCTCCAATTTCTTCCTGAATTTTCATAGGTTTTCTCAAATAGATGTTTCTTTATTTCTTGTTTATCCTCAGGACCATTTCCAGAAGTCATTTGCAAGCCAAGAGTAATACTGATTATGCTATTTTCAAAACATGGCAGCCAAAAGTACTCTGTCTTCGCCACCCAATCTTGCAAGAAAAAGAAAGAATGTGGGAGTGTGCAGAGGGGGCTTTATAGATGATGTCAGGAAGTAAGTAAAATATACCACTACCACTTGCATGGTGAATGCAACTGATGTGTCTCATTCATCAGTGAAATATACATGTTCACCCTAAGGACAAGGGAAGCTGGGGAATGTAATCTACCTCATGCTTAGTTGTTGTCCTTATGGATAGTTTTAATTTTCTCTTACTTATCTGCATTTTCTAATTTTCCACAATGGACTTACATTTCAAACAAAGTAAAAATGTAAATTTAATTTAAAAATAGAGAATAGACAGTGAGAAAGTGTGGCTAGGTGTGTGATCCCCTCTAAGAAGTTTTGTTAGTGCTGTTTCTAGAGTGTGGAACTAGGTAATAGAAGGTTGCTAACTGTGGGGATTCAGGCACATTTTTCTAAGCTGATGAGAATTAATCTAGGAGAGAGAAAATAATTGATAATAAATCATTGTGTGTAGTCTTAAAGGATATGTCTATATTACCTTAAGGTGCTTTAATTTTTGAGAGGAGAGAAAAATGGAAGGCAGAGTTTGTGAATGATCATCTATGCTATTTCCTCTTACTACAGAGTATGGTCCAGGATTTTATACTTTTCCCTGGAAGAGTTATAAGCAAGCAGGGAAAGGACCACTTATTGAGCTTGACAAAGTAACAAATCATAAAAGTTTCCAAAGTTAGTTATTAATGTTTCTCTAAAAAATTCCTTTGATATAAGAGTTTTAATTATGGTCATTAAATATGGAAACCCTTAGGTTGCAAAGAACAGGAACAACCCACAGATGTGCTGATTATGGGTGGGTTGTTATTTACTAACAGGCCTAACCATAATGTATAAAATGAGACCATCACACAATGAGGCTGCCTTCACAGTTAATTCATGAAATGGCATCCAATAGCAGACAACCTTTGAAAAATATGATAGAATCAAAGAAGCTACTATGGGGACATATAAAGATACCGGAGTCCAGCTGCGGCAGGGCTAGGGTTTCCCAAAGGTGGACAGGGAGTTGGCGAGTGAGAGACAGAAGACACTGCACACCAGTCTGTGAGTGAATCTGAATCCACTTTATTTTTTAGAAGCTGGAATATATATTTGCTAACCTTGGCAGCAACCCCCAGCCCCAAGTAGGAAGTGCCCCAGGCCCAGGGCCAGGCAGAGACAATCCCAAGCAATAGGTATTAATTAACCTCAACCCCAAGCAGGGAGCACCCCAGGCTCAGGGCAATAGGTATCAATTAACATCTCAATCTTGTTACTTAGTTAGCTTGGAAAATGTAAGCTGATGCACTTGAATACCTGCAGGAGGGAGAGATGTGTGAGGCTATTGTGCCGCTCCCTACATTGTTTTCCTTATCACTTATGGGAGTATGGCAGTCCCTGTGAGGACAGCACCTGTCTTAGGTCAAGGACTCTTCATATGAACCCAACCAGGCCTTACCCGTCATGGGCCTGCAGGACAGCAATTGGTCCTGTGCCTGTCTTAGGCGGCTGGTGGCATAACATATGTGTCCTAGTTGCCCGTCTTTGGCTGCTTGTATGACAGCGCCTGTCTTGGGTCAAGGACTCTTCATATGAACCCAACCAGGCCTTATCCGTCATGGGCCTGCAGGACAGCAATAGGTCCCGTGCCTGTCTTAGGCGGCCGGTGGCGTAACATATGTGTCCTAGTTTCCCGTCTTTGGCTGCCTATCCAGTGTCTCAGGGCAGTTGTCTCACAGGAACCCCACAAATCCTCCTCCATGAGCTCTCCCACCCAAAGCTCCCGAATAACTCTCTCACACTACTCACAGAAGGCAAAACCCCACAACCAGTCCTCACAAAGGGGTTATCTAGAGGGCCTCCAGCAACCCCCTGGAGTCCCCACCCTCGACTCCATATTGAGCATTACATAAAAACATACACATGTGAACTACACAAATTACAATTATCAGTACAAAACATTCCAAGATCCCCATGCCCAATTCCCACATGCAGTGTCCTTTTCCTGGAGAAGCGATTGTCACAAGGCTTGGATGGACTAGGACGCGGCATGGACAGAAAAGGGTGCTGCATAAAGAGAAGAGTTAATTCTCACTGAAGGAATTGGGATCAAGTTCAGAGAGGAAGTAATGACTGAGTGAATTCTGGATGCTCAGTAGCAATTTGATAGGGGGCTTGGAGAGAAAGCATCATAGGCTGGGAGTAACATTATGCCAGAAGACAGGAGGAGCTAGGAATTGGCTTAACTTTATCTGGTGGTATCAGTCAACTTGTATCTTAACAGTGAAAGTTTATTTTTTTTATCGGTACAGGGGATCGAACTCACAACTGTGCACTTGCAAGGCAGGCACTTATGCCACTTAGCTAAATTCCCCAGCCCCATGAAAGTTTATTTTGGATTACAGTTGTGGAGGTTCAATTGCAAGACTGAATGACCCCACTGTTTTGGGCCTCCAGTGGGGGTAGTATATTGTGGCAGGAGAATGTGTCAGGGAATGCAGTCACACCTCAAGGGGAGATAGGGAAAAAGAGAGAGAGTGAGCGAGAGAGAGAGAGAGAGAGAGAGAGAGAGAAACACAGAGAGAGAAAAGTCAAGATGGCTGATCCATGAGCAACAAAACACAAAGCCTCCTGGGAGAAACAACTCGTTGCCAGAATAAAACACCCTGGAGAGACCCAAACAGAGGGAGATGGATCTTCTTGGCACAGGAAGAAATTAAAATGTAAAAAAACTCGTCAAATACGTCGGGACTACAACTGAAACAGGTAAAAATTAAAGGACACAGAATTTTCATTTGTGGTGACCCACCAAATTAGCAACAGCTTGAATCCTCACTGACAGGCATAGCTGCCCAAACTTATTCTCACTGCCACTCACAGGAAGCACAGCAGCGCTGAAGTTGGGGGTTGGTGAGCCCAAAGGAGAGCAGAGCCAGTGAAGGGACCTTCATTAATCCACGGTCAGTCCTGGGAATGAGACCACCTCCATGGGAAGGGCAAGACCATATGGACAGCATGTTGGAATTGGGCAAGAGGAGACTGAACTGGGAGCAACAGTGACTTCCTTTGGTTCCTCCCTCCCAAGAGCAGATTTGTGGGATTTGCTTGGACTGGGCTGTGCCCCTGGCTGGGACCCAGTGAGCTGTCCCAAATCAATTCCCTGCCCCTAACAAGCACTAACCGGGTGAAGGCCCCTGAAGTTTGGCTGGCCCAGTGGGGAGAGGCAGGCAAACACAGCCGCTGCTTACACCTCAGTGACAAGAGCAGGCAGGAGAGGGCAGAGGTCCCTCGCCAGCATGCTTCGGAGGAAACGTGGCCAACAGGGAAGGGGGCTGGGACCTGTGTGGAGGAAGCTAGGGCCATGACAGGAGAGAGAGGCAGGAGAAGGACCCCAGCCCAGAACCCTGAGAGCACTCATCCAGGAGAGGGAAAAGCAAGGGAGACTGAAGGCGGCAAACATGCAACATCAGACATGGCCTCAATGGACATTAAGAGATATCTTTGGGACCTTGTAGGTGAGTACAAAACTGAAACATTAAATCAGGTAAAGCAAGATATGAGTAGAGTAATAAAAGAAATGTTCTCAGGAAGAATCTCTCAGGAAGATACAGATGGAAGAAGGGAGGAACACAAAAAAAGGAGAGAAACATTTGATAAAGAATATAAAGAAAATATACAATACATGAAGCAGATTCAAAGAGACTACCATGAAATTAAAAACTCCATTGAAAGCTGGCAAAACTCCTTAAAATAAAGTAAGGATAGGCTATCAAAACTTGAAGACAAGTTTGCAATGTGTGATCATGAAAGGAAAGATCTCTTAAAAATAATAAGGAGGCAGGCAGTAACAATAAAAAGGCAAGAAGATGACAAGAGAATCTACAACTTAAGAATAAGAAATGTGAATGAAGAAGCAGGAATAGATACAGGCAAACTACAAAGGCTATTCACGGAAATAATTAAGGAAATCTTCCCAAGCATGAGAAAAGAAAATGACACTCGGTTATGTGAGGCTTACTGAACTCCAGCCACCTACAACCAAAACAGATCTACATCCAGACATATAATAATCAAGATAGAAGAAATTCAATATAAAAACAGAATATTAAAAGCCGTCAGAGAAAAGAAACAGATTACCTATAAAGGTAAGCCCATCAGAATCAGGGCTGACTTCTTGACACAGACCATCAGATCAAGAAGAGCTTGGAGCGATGTATTCCAAGCCCTAAAAGAAAATAACCTCTAGCCCAGATTGATGTATCCTGAAAAACTGTCACTAGAAATTAATGGAGAAACAAGATGCTTCCATGACAAAGAGGAACTGGGGGAGTTTGTGACCACCAATCCAACCCTACAGAGAATACTGAAGGACATTCTAGAGAGAGAAAAAAATACCGGGATTTTAGGAACAAAGGCAGAAAGGCCTCAATGAGTGAGGCAGGCTATAGAATGAAAGAGAAAACTAGACTGTTTGGCAGAAAAATAGCATAGCAGAAATGAGGCAGAGAAGGATGGCTAGAATCTCTAACATAGATGGCCTTGATACGCTATATTGTTAATAGTGCACCAGGATTTAAAACCCACATTACTCATACTACCCTGCTTAGATGTATTATATTCTGTTCCAGTCATTCTACCTGTACTAAATTTGAGGGCACAGACAGTAATCCTGAAAATAACAGGATATAGTACGGTAATCTTCCTTAATTTCCTATTAAGTTAGTCTACAGCTCTGTAAAACCTACACTGTTTTACCATGACTGACTGTAATTGAATCTGGTTTGTTAGATCACTGTTTTGTATTGATAGATTTTACTCAAAGCTGTTATGATTGACAGTATCAAGTCTGAGAGTATAGGCAACTGCCTATGACAAGATCCACTAGAATATCCACTCTCGTTTGATTATTACCTGCCTTTGAAGCTTTATACTGTCTACAATGTTTTATTTTTACTGCTATTATTATTTACTGATATACTCAATTATACTGCTATAGTCATTTATGCCTGATGATATAGACAATTCTATTGAAGATAATAAGAAACAACACAGCAATCTTTGTAGATCATTTTGTACTGTGGTTTTATATGACCTTTTGGTTTCATGTTTTCATAGGAATTTTTTTTTGTTTTGTCTTGCCAAGTTTTGTTTTTCCCCCAATACAGAAAGGATAGAAATGCATGTAGAGATTCATGCATGTGTAGCTGTTTACAGTCTCACTGTTTGAATATCTACTTTGTATGCTTTAATTTTGTAACTTGAACAACTATTTATAAGAGGACAATATGTAATTTATCAACTAGTGATTTCTTACTGTTTATCTTTTTTTTGAAATTTTGTATTATCTCTACCCTTTACATGCTTTTGTTTCTCTTAAGATAAAAAAATAAAAAACAGAAACAGAGAGAGAGAGAGAAAGAGAGAGACACAGAGAAAGACAGAGAGAGAGAAAGAGAAGGAAGAAGAAGAAAAGAAGGGGAGGAGGAAGATTAGGAGAAGAAAGAGGAGGAGGAGAAGAGAAGGGAAAGCAAAAGGAGGGAGAGAGGAGGGACAGAGGGGGATGGAGGGAGAAGGAAAGTGGGAGAGGAGTAAGAGGATGAGAAGAAGAAGGAGCTGGGGTCCACCACCTTCTGTGGAGGTAGCTAATGCAATGACCTGAGGACCTCTCTTAGGCCCTGCTTCTTAGACTCCACACTTTTCAATACTGCCAATACCTTCCAACACTGTCACTCCAAACTCTTCCAATATGGCCACTTGGGAACCAAGGCTTTACAGATTTACCTTTGGGAGACATTCGGCATCCATCTGTGGTACTGGCAAACATGCAGGCGCATGGCGCACAGTCAGTCCAGGCAGGAGCTGTGCCTTTTGCTCTTAGTATTGGTCAGGCTTCAGTGAAACTTCTCTACTAACAGTACGGGCACAGCAGTGAGGAAGGGAGAGATGCTGGGAGCCAGCCAAAAGGAGGTGACAGCCTCAGTTTGAGTCCAGGAGGTGATGAAGATGTTGATTATGCTGGAATGAAGAGATGTGGGGGAGATATTAAGACTCTCATAGGATGTGAGGAGAAGGTCTTGCAGCTTCCAGGGAATAAAGTGTGATTATAGTCCTGCAAGTAAACAGGGTGTGGTGGTGGATGCCTATAGACTCAGCACTCAGGAGGCAGAGACAGGAGGATCACTGTGATTTTGAGGCCAGCCTGGGCTACATAGAGGGATCAAGATCAGCCTAAATTACACAGGGAATTGTTGCCTCAAAAACAAACATATATACAAACAAACATTCCCCAAGTATCCCTGACCCTTTCCCAGACAGAGAACAGAGGAAATCTGAGGTGCTATTTTAAAAGCCAACACATGGATTCTCTCTGTCTGTAGTGTATCCTTTACAACTCTCAAGTGCTTCATGTCTTTAAAGTTTTACAAGTTGTGGCATAAACTGTTCTTCAAGTGCCAAATGTACTGACCAATAAATCACTCTGAGGATTCTCTGAGATTTGCAGTTGTGGAATTATTGATTTTGTACCCAGGCCTGAGTCCCCTGAACCGAGTCTGCTCTGAGGCTTTGTGCTGCAGCACTGCCCCATCCAATCAGCTCACCGTGACCTGGAAAAGTCCTGTTCTCTAGTTGGATTAAGTCACGGAGGTCCTGATAGGCAAGCGCCCCAGGTGAACTCCAGGGAGCTGCCCTACCTGCTGTGGCTGAGGCATCCTGCTCTTCTCTAAGCTCTCCTCACTATAAATCTGTCATGGGCATTGTCATTCCTCCAGTCACCCATCATTTATTTTTCACTGCCTCACATTTAGTTAACAAGATTCCACCCAGCAGGTGGAGGCTGGGTGCTTCCCGGGGCGGGGGGGGGGGGAGAACCAACCATGAGTACAAAGACCTGCACAGGTGGGGAAAATGGGCCAACAGACTGGGGGTTGTAAAACTAACCAACGCCAAGATAGGGGAAGCACAGGGTGCCAAGGAAAAGAAGAGCGGAGGTCTTGGGAACACTGTGGATGAGTATCTCTACCCACAGTAGGTCTCACGTCACCATCCTGTTGATTTCCTCTAGGACATTTACAGTATTTTTAAAACAACCCCAGACCTGGCATTTAAAGGATAATTTTTTCAGTTTTTTTTTTTTCCTGGGCCTGTAGTCTCTTCCTTTGTTTAATATGCTATGCTTATTGTGTCTGGAAACTTTAATCTTATTTCTCCCTTGTTTGAATATTTTTGGATTCTGTAGCATATAAATCCTGTGTCATTCAGGATCCTTGTAGGACTGACTGCGGAGGAGTTAAGGCATAAGGCAGGGGCTCCAGGAACGCAGGGCAGGGTCTGCGCTTGTACATAGGCGCTTGGGCATCTGAATGCTTCTCCGAGCGGCCACCGCTGGAGCTGAGGATAAGTAGGACTTTGCCCAGTAAGAAATGGGAAGAGGGGTAGGAGATGGGCAGATTCTTTCAGACAAAGGCTTTGGTAGGGCTGAAATGCTGATAGTAGATGGGAAAGTGGAAGGATGATCCAGGGGCCTTCTAGTACCCGGAGGTTGGTAGACCAAGCATTTATAGTTTTATTGTGCTTGAAGGAACAGGAACCAGAGGAATTTAGGCTAGTGTCTGTTGACTCACTAGTTTCTCTTGCTAGGACAAGCCTGTGAATATCCTTACAGGTACTCAGTTAATTTAAGTGAATGGAGTTGGGATTGTAGAAATGGAGGAAAAGAATTCTGGTGGCTAAACTTTCAGGTTGTTCTGGTGAGAGTCCATTGAAAATTTTCTATGATTCACTAGCTCAGCAAAGTTTTTGGTCTCCTTTTAGATCCAGTTTGAGTTTCTTTTGCTTCCAGCAACATACAGATGTCACTAAAAAATAAAACTGCATTTCTCCAGAGTAAGACAACTCACTCCAGAGAGTCAGATAAAAGGAAATTAAGCTTGTTTGAAGCTGATGCTAGAGACAAGGATGCTGATGGAGGCTTTGTAGATTCTTGGGTCTCCATGGAGATAGATTCTGGGAAAGTTTCCTTCTTGGAGGGAAAGGCAGGAATGTTTTCTCTGGACATCTCAGAATGCAAAATTCATGAAGCAGCTGTGTGTAGATTCTCTTTTGCACCCTTCCTGACCTCTTCAGAGCCTTTCTGCAGAGCCCTCTGCCACTCCACAGTGCCCAGCTCCCTCCACAAAGAGTGAGTGCTCTGCAGTCTGGGGAGACATGAGTTATACAACCAAGGACCACGTGTCTGTTTCATCCTTGCACCCCAGGGCTTGGATAGCACCTTACATAAAGTGAAAGCTCAATACATTTTTAGCAAAAGATGTGTGAAGAAAGAAAAGGAATCTTAGCCAATTTCCCAGGTGGCCCTCTTCTTTAGAGTTGAGAAACAAAAACCCATAGCCCAGTCTTCTCAAATTTTGAGAGCTTAACAATTAACTGGAGAGCTTGTTAAAGTGCAGCTTCTGACTCAGTCAGTATGGGTTGCAACAGGGAATTTTGAGTTTCTTAGGCTCCCAGGAGAGCCTCATGCTGCTAGTCTGAGGACTCATTATAGGACAGCAAGGAAATACACGGAGCTGATGACCAAGAAAGCCGAATTCTGAGAAAGGGCATCAGTCACTTACAGTACGTTACAAATTAATTGCCCAACTAATCCACATTTCAGTGTGTAAGCCTGACCTTATATGCATAAGGTTCTGTGTGGTTTTGGAATTTTGATTTCCTTTATACTTGTGGATGTACAGACCAACTACTTGTATAGAATGGCACTGTCTCCACACACCAGGAGACTAGTCAGTCCTGTGGACAGTTCACGATAGGACATCACTTCTGGTACTTCTGTGAATATTTTGGAATTGTTAGAGAGTTAGTTATGAGGCGCTTTTTGGTTAAAGCATCATTCATTCAGCAAGTGTTTATGAAATATTCGCCACATGAGACATCTCTCTGGAAGGCACTATGCCTGAAGTAAAACAAAACAGTAACCATATAATGTAGCAGACAGCCCATACCACTATGATATGGCAGAAACGTAACATGAATCACAAGTGTGAGGCATCAAGGTAATTTAAAAATTTCTAGTAGTTATGTTAAAAAACAACAAAATTACCCATGTGAAGTTAATTTTAGTAGTACACTTCATTTAACCCACTGTGTCCAAAGTCTTATCATTTCAATATATATAATCAGTCTGCAAAGGCACTGACGGGATAGTTTACAGCTTTGAATGCTAACTTCTCAAAGCCAGGTGTGCTCTTTGCCCTCAGAGCACATCTAAACAAGAAGTAACACTGATTTGGGTGCTCACTATCCATGTGGAGCTGGTGACACCGCACAGAGAGCAGTGCAGGTTTGTGCTATGGGGCGGAGAGCAAATCCCTTTGCCCGGAGAAGCCCCAGTCAGGGCGAGGGAGAGGAAGCATCAAGTATACTGCCCAGTATACTTCAGACACATCTACAGGGCAGGGAGGAGATTGAGGAGCCTGCCATTCCACTGGTCCCAAGACTTGGGGGTGGCAAGTGATCATCTGCACCTGGAGATGGTTGAGAGGGCTGTTCAGTGCTCAAAATGGGGCTAAGCAGGACTTCTGCAGCTCTGTGGACCTACAGTACTCAGCTGCCCTCTAGCTGGTGCTGATGCAAGACTTCTGTGAACAGGGTGCAGCATCTTAGATCCTGTTCTGAATGAGTTTTGAGCCCAGGATCAGAACTCCCTTTTGTAATGGAGCACTGTTTTCCATGCAGAGAGAACTTTCTTCTGTTGGAGCTGGTTTGGCTGACCTTGTTCTCTTGTAAGATTTTCTCTAGCTTTTTGTCTGGAACTCTAGTGTGTCCCCTGAGGAAATGCTCTGACCCTTCAGTAAAGAAAGGAGTTGTTCTCAGCTGATTGTGTTCAACAGGTGACCTACCTCAGTAACTGGAGTAGTGATCACCACTGAGGGGAACTAATTCCAGTCCTGACTTAGGAACTAGATGGTCCAGGACCTGCGATGGGCCAGTCCTTATTTATTCCTGCAAATAATGGGCAAGCATTGTTGTTCCCATTTTACAGTGTGAAAACTGGGATTGAATCAAATAAAGGCATCTGTCCAAGGTCTAACACATGGCAAAATATAGATCCAAGATGGGAATTAAGGTGTCTGTACTGTGTTTTTTGTATAGCACACTGCTGCAAACACCAGCATCCTAGCATGGTACCTTCCCCAAGAGATCTACATGTTCACTCTCATACAGTAATCAGCCACTAAGTGCTTAATTAATCCTGGTGAGTGGAAAGAATGCTATGCTAGGTGTGTAGCATAAAGGTCCTTTCTTAGTTGCCTACACTCTAGGAAGGATGACATAAAAAAGCCTGTGAGATAGCAAACAAGCAAACATCAAAATAGTACTAGAAAAAATTCATGAGGAAGCTAGGGATGATCAGTTAAACTTTAAATCCAAAAAAGCTTTAACTTTGGTTGCAGGACTATGAAAGAATGGCTTGGAAGTACATGAGGACAGAGTGAACTTTTCAAGACTCTGGTATCATGCTTCTACTTTCCCTAGAATTGAAAAATCTTATTGCTTGCCACCCATTTAGGTCAAACATTTGGCCAACATGGCAAGTGAGGATGTCAGAGTCCCTGAGTTTCTCAGTCTTGTTTCTAGCTGCTATAATATCCATAAAGACATCAGTGTGTGTGTGTGTGTGTGTGTGTGTGTGTGTGTGTGTGTGTGTGTGTGTAGAGACAAATTGGTAAAGGTTAAGAACACAGAACTTGGAACTTAGTTCTCGGGCTTATCTGGTAGCCGAGAACTTATGAGCATGTTATTCACATGTCACATGCATCTTTTTGAGCACTCAGAAGTAATTTGTAGTCCCCTTGCCCCTTGGAGCCTTTGCTCTAGAGGGTAGAGTGTCTAGGACTTGCTAGTAGAGGTCATGCATGTCAGCCGTGCCAGTCACTCTTCCATGCTTCCACGCAACACTTAGCAGATAGTAAGTGAACTCCACATACATGCCTGGAACTGTTCTGGTCACTGGGAGGGGATGAGAAGAAGGATAAATAGGTGACTATGTGGATCACAAGGAAGTAAAAATGGTAAGATAAGATAAGGAAGGATGGGGGATGGGATGTCAGAATTGTGAATGGGTGATCACGAAGTTGAGCAAAAAGCGAAGGAGGTTGGGGAGCAAATGAGGCAGTTATGGAGGACAAGACCACGCCAGGCAGAGGGAGCAGCAGTGCAAGGCCTAGGCAAGGGGTCTTGTGAGGAGCTCACCTGTCCTGTTATGAAATAGTGGGGGCCAGGGGGCCAGAGTGGAGGGAGCCAGGACTGTGAGCAGTGATTGAGGTCTGAGAGGAGATGAGGTGGCCAGGTCCTGCAGGTCTTTGAAGGCTCTCTGATGACAGCGGCTCTCTGAGTATCTGGGGTGCCATTGAAGGGTAGAGGCACAGGTGTGTTATAATCCGACACACTTTAGGGTGCCCACTCTTGCTGTTACACTGAGAAAGCCAGAAAGAGGGCAAGGGAAGAAGGTACGAGAGAAGCAAGCTGCTTAGATGGCAGGGTGGCAGCTCAGACCAAGACTAAAGTGGGGGTAAGTGGGCATCACCTTGAGGCTTCTAACTAGTATTTACTTTCCTGATAAAAGATGACAAAAGGTACTAAACATCCGTTTTTCTTTGGGTCTTCTCAGAGCTGTGAGGACCTGACTTACCATAGCCATTTTTGGCCGGGATGCATACAGTTGTCTGTCAGGCCAAGCTGAGGCCCTGAACCAAGGACAGTGCCTGTCTCCAGATTTCTTGTTTGGTGAATAAACAATCCCCATCACTTAGCCCTCAGAGGCTTGCAGGTGAATGCTTCATCTTCAAAGAAGCAGTGATTTTGATGTCTTTCTCCTCACAGCCCTTTTACTTGGACCATACCAGCGTGGAGAGTCAGACACAAAGCTGTTCACAAGCTGCTCCAACCAAGCAAAGAGCCCCCTTAGCGACTGCAGGGAAGGGAACTAAAATCCACTTTCTCTTAATCCCCATTCATCCGAGCTAATCTCCAAATGGACAAAGTAATCAATTTAAGTAATAAATATGGCTTATTGAAAGAGTTGAATAACTGGCTGGAACAATTCCCCAAACTGTGGTTTCCATTGAATAATTGAAATTATGCAAGGACATGGAAATTTTTCAACAAATAAAATATGTCTGAAAATCTATTAAAGATATGTCTGCAAAAATCATTTGAAAAAGCCCAACTCAGCAATAAAAAATAAATTACATTTCCATTCTTGCTGTTGCTCCCTTTGGGAAAGAGCACATTACTACCCACTTCGTGGACAAATGGAACCAACACATTTCAGAATAAATGACTCTCCATATTCTAACTATGAGGCTTAGACCACTAGATAATAATTTGACAGTGAAAAAGAAATAGGAAAAATTTTCTGCACTTGATGTTGCACAGATAATATATCTGCTATTTTGTCTCATCCATGACATTTTCAGAATCTGAGTTTTCTACCTGTTACTTTGACAGACAACTAACTCAGAGGTTTTGAAGTTAGTTTGGACCAGTTCAATGAGCCCTATAGGTATCTGAGTTCAGTGGAATCTCTTATTTCTGTTTTCATCCTTTCTTGAGCAATAAGGGCTCAGAGGAGAAAGGACCTCCAAGGGCTAGAAAATTGGCCAAGGGAATGTAATATTTGAAGTCTGAATTTAAAGGTGCTTTCTAAGCATTTTCTTTTCAGTACAATTGAACTTTGTATATTAGCTTCAAAAGTTAGTTGGTGTTATGATTCCATCTACTTTCTATATTCGCTTGGTCACACATGTTTCAAACCTTTTTATGCAGCTACTCTTCAAATGAAAACCACGTAGTTTAATGCCATAGTCCTTTTGCCTCTGTTTCTTCCTTCAACTCTCTTGCTTTTGTTGTTGGTTTGGGTGTCAGCCTAGTCTTTGCTAAATGCCTTAAGTAGGGTGTAATCCATAGGTTCCTCTCTCTACATGGGCACCAGAACTCAGATACTACACATTTATGCTGATCTGGGCTGGCTGTGCTCATCTCCAAGCAGTAGTGATTCGCTCTCCAGGAAATAGGAATGGGAAAGAGATCCAATCTCTCCTTACAATGAGTCCAGACCTCCCAACTGAGAAACAGCAGAGACATTCTGCTGTTTAAAACAACTCACTGCTTCTTGCTCTAATGTAAAAAAAAAAAAAATCAATTTCCCACATCAGTTGCCTGCAGCATTAAAGAGAGTTCATGGGGGCTGAGGCCATAACCAGTGGTTTAAGCAGAAAATAGGACTGATGTGATGTTAGAGGCTGCTTCCTTCAAAGAGAGAAAACTGCAAAAATTGTATCTTCTTCCATCCTGTAATCAAGGAAAGTAAGTTTGGTTAAACAAGATCATGGTTCTTCCTGGAAATGGTAAGGGAGGTGAAGAATGGTTATTCTTTTCTTACACATTAATAGAAAGCTTATCAAATTTCAGAAAGAAAAAGCCTTTGTTACAGAGTCTGGAGCACTTTCTTTGTGCCAGAAACTGGGCCTCATATTTTTTATATGATTTAACCCACAAAACAACCTGGGGAGGGAGTGTGTCAGTCATCTTTCTGTCATTGTGACAAAATACTGGACATAAACAATTTAAAAGAAAATTTACTTTGGCTTACAGTTTCCGAGGTTTCAGTCCATGGTGAGCTGGCTTTTCTGTTTCTGGGCCTGAAGTGAGGCAGAATCATCATGGCAGAAGGGTGTGCTGGAGGAAAGCTTCTCATCTCTTGGAATCCAGGAAGCAGGAAGAGATGGAGAGGAAAAGAGAGAAAAAGAGGCCAGGGACCAAATATAGTTCCCAAGGTCAGGCCCCATCATCTATATTTCCTTTAACTAAATCCTCCCTCCTGTTTTCCTCACTGCTCAATCATGTCACCAAATTGTGATCTTATAAGTGGACTGTTCCATGGATGCAGGCGGTGCCTTCATCATTCAATCACCTCTCTGGGACCTGCCTCTGAAAACTGTTTCATTGAGGATCAAACCTTTGAGACACTAGGATGCCTCAAATTACATTACATAGGGAGCTTCTCATATTCCTCCATGTAACAGATAAGGGAGGGTGTAGAGAAGTTAAATGATTTGCTCAGGGTCACCATAGCAAGGGGTACAGTTGGATTTGGAGATAGGTGGTGAAGGTCATTAGTCTGTCTTATAAAACTGGTTGGTTTCTGAAGATGCTTGACTATAAAAGCCAACCAGGCTGCTCTCAAAGTAGAATTGTGTTTCTATCCATTGGTGGCCTGAAATCTGTTGCCTTACCAGACATGAGCACTCCCTTGATTCTCCCCTTGCTTCTTCCTCACTCACTCCTCTATAATCCATGAAGGGGACAGCAGTAGTCTCCCAGAAGGAGAGCGCTACCTCTGTAGCTTCTGGTTTACTTGATGCTGTGTGGACTGACTGCTCAGAGCTTACCCAGTCAGTCAGTCAGTCAGTCAGTCAGTCCAGTGCAGGGTGTCAGTCTCATTGTTTCCCCCACCTCAGAGGCAACTTGCGGGTGATCCCACCTTTGGCTTTTATGCAATCTGATGCTTTTGTTGTGCTTTGCTTGTTTCCTACCATGGTTGGAGGCCATGGTGGGAGAAACCTGTCAGAGCACTGCAGGAGGAGTGGGGAGCTCCACCAGGAGTGGGGGATCCTTTGACCTCTCCCTGCTGCCATGGAACTTGGTTACCCAGGGTGGTGACACCAGGAGGAAGACTGAGACTTTGGTGATTTCTGAACCCCAGGAAGGGTCCCCTTTCCTATCATCTGTGTGCCTCCATTCCATCTTTATCTCTGAATTTCCGTGGTGAGACTTTTATTCTTCTGTTTAGGGTTTTTTTTTTAAACTTAACTATCAATGGTGGGTTATTTAATAAATAGAAAGAAAAAAATTATTTTGAGAGAAAGATACAGATTTTTATAATCAGAAAATCATAAGGAACTCATGTTATGTCACATATGTAGGCTCTGAGTAATTCCAAGAAATAACATTTTATTCTGAATTACATGTGGAAGTGATACTGCGACGCCAAGACCTTTTTACAGCTTTTATTGTTCTTTTTTTAGTACTTTAGGTTTTAATATAGGCTTAGTTAAAATAGGAGTTCTCTTGAAATTCTCCAACTTGTATTAGTTTTCTGTTGATGTATAATAATTTATTACATATTTACTCACCTAAAACAACATTCATGTATTACCTTCATGATGTTGAGCAAGACATTTTCATTTCTGGATTTCACATTTCTCATTTATAATGTGTAGTGAGTGGGTGACTTGAATGTGATTTCCAAAGGTTTTAACAGCTTAGTCATTGTGAAATGTGGTTTCCAGATTACAAAGGATTCTCTAATCTTACAGAGTTTTGGCATTAATTTCAAAGAAAATTCTGTAACTTGGGTGTTGTTTAAGTGTGTCCTAGAAATTCACGTGTTGGAGAGTAGGTCCAAAAGTGACAATATCGGGACATGGTGTAGACTATTAAGAGTTGGGTCCTAATGGGAAATTTGTAGGTCACTGGGACCCAGTCTCTCTTGGCTCCTGTACAGGGATATTATCACTTGCTCCCACACATGCACATACTGTTGCCATTGGCCTTGATGTGATACAGCTGAATGGGTCTTCACCAGAACTGAGCTGATACCAACATCACTCCACTGAATCTCCAAAACTGCACCTCACTTTATTTATAAAGTTAGCCTATCTCAGGTATTTTGTTATGGTAAAGAATAGCTGATTAATCCAGTAGAGTAATTTAAAGTGCAGGAAGATGGAACCTTGTTGAATTTTCATTGCTAACAGAATCTTTAGGGTCACCTTGTAGTACTGAGTGAAGCTTTCAAAATGTATTATATGTCAAGGAACAGGGAAGGCCAGAGTGCCTAAGCTTGAGTTTCCCAAGTCAATCCATTTAGTCTCTCTTAATTCCAAGCATCAGAACAGATTCTACCATGCTCTTGGATGTGAAAAATCAAAGTAAATCCAAGCAATAATGAGACATGTTATATTTGGGAGGAGGTTAAATATGGAAGATAGTATGCCTCTAACAAAGTGCTGTCTGCACTTAAAATACACAGCAAAATTTATGCTTTCCATTGTTTGAAGATGGATGGAAACTCTAGGCCACTTTGGGATGGAGAAATTTGGGAGCTGGTACTTTGTTCCTTATAATGCCTCTTTCCCTCTGTTACACTTTGGATCTTAAATGTCCTACAAAAGTTCTTGTGTTGAAGACTTATTTCCCAAGTGATTGGTGATCAGAGGTAAGGCCTTTGAGAGGTAATTAGAGCATGAGGGCTCCACATCATGAATGGATTCAACCATTCATGACCTCAAAGGTTAATGGGTTTGGGGACAGGAGAATTGTTATAAAAACTCTCTCTTTGCTTCACCACATGGTCCCCACCCAAAACCAGTGTAGATGGACCTTGGAACAGTAGAGCCAAGTGACCATGGACCTCTGAAACTGTGAGTCAAAAGGAACCTTTCCTTCTTGAAGCTGTTTTTCTCTCACATTTTGTCAGTTATGAAAAGCTGATGAACACAGTGACCTTGCAAGTAAGTGGGGACATGGCAACAATAATGATAATACCTGATTGAAGGGTTCCAGGTCCTGAGGTAAACTTTATATGACTGAGAAATAAACCATTGTCCTTTTAAGATGCTAAGATTTGGGGTTTGTGAGCTGTTGCATCCGACACAGCCAAAAGCAGACCACAAATTGTGAAGATTGTAACCTAGAGAAATAATCAATTTACTGAAAGAATAAGTATAACTCTGATAATCTAAGTTTCCAAATGAACTATTGTGATTTTTCTTTTCCTGATTCCTCCCAGGCTTGAGAGAGTTGGTGAAGCATTGAAGAGCAGATGGCAGAAATCTGAAAGAGAAGAATTAGTTTGGATGCACAGATCTAACTGCCAATATCTGGCCAACTGAGAGTTGCGAGTTTGCAAACTTGGTTTTCTCAGGATACACCTTTTACAATATTGCCTTAAGTCTTCTTCTGGTTCTCTTGCTTTGGTTCTGATGGGCTGCAACCAAAGAAAGCACTGGAATTGTCTTTCAACTAAGTCACTTGGAATTTTTTTGTATTGCTGCTCTATTTGTGCTGATACATTTTTCATATCTCAAAAAGACTTTTGGTGCTTCTTCTGATACCGATTGATTTCCTGGATTATTTGTCTGAGCTAACTCTTTTGCTCTCATTTTTCTTTTCTTCCTTAGGAGAAAGATATGTTATAAGTCAAACCTCAATTCCAAACTCTAAAATTTATGAACCCCTTTATGGAAATGGAATCTGAATTGGCTTTCTCAATGCACAAGGTAATCATTTCTCAGACCCCAGAAGAGATGACATGTAGAAGTAAGTTTTGAGAAAAGTTAAATAAAAATCATCCATTTATTTGCTTATTTATTTTTATATCAAGTACTAAATCAATTCATATTCTTTCTTTTTTAAAATTTAATTTTTATATCCATAATATAATTACATGATTCAAAAATACAAAAATGTAAGTAGATGTGTAGGCTTATTCCCACCTGGGTCTTTCAACTATCTACTTCCTACAAGTGACATGATTAATCACTTGTGCAACTTAAAAGTATAATTCATAAATATAATGCATAAATACACAATGCATAAATATATCCATGGATAGAGATATATGTGTGTCTCTTTTGTATCCCCTCTTTTCTGTCTTTTATAAATCCCTGTCACTCTGTCTTTGTTGTTATGCTCCTTCCCTTTCCCCCTTCATGGTACATATATCTTGTGCATTAAGATATATACACTTTCCACATCAGTGCATAAAGAGCTTCCTCATTCTTTTAAACCCTGTTGAGTTCACTTAGTTGAGTTTCATGTCAACAGACATTTGTTTCCAATCATTGCTATTGCAAATCATGTTATAATCAAGTCTAGTCCCAGAGTCAGTCCCAGCTGTGCGAGAACATCTGTGGAAAGAATTTCTAGAAATGGAATTGCTGGTCTCATGTATTAGTCTGATGCTGAGTTCACTGTATCACTGAGTGAGATGGTAGTGTGTATGGTTAAAAATATATTCTCCCAGGCAACGGTGGTCAAGTCTGGCCTGTATACTTCATAGTTCATAGTCTCAAAGTGCTCTTACACTGTACATTGATTAAATATTTGTTTTGTACTTATTGTGTGCCAGGTACAGTGTGTTAGGGATGAAGCAATAAACAAAATATTTAATGACGATGTCTTCTTGACAATTCAGGAAATGAGAAGGGCGGTATGATGGAAAATTTTACATGTCAACATGGCTGAACTGTGTTGACCATTGTTTGGTCAATCACTAGTCTAGATATTGTAGATCTGATTAACAC
This sequence comes from Hydrochoerus hydrochaeris, assembly GCA_004027455.1. Taxonomy (NCBI): domain Eukaryota; kingdom Metazoa; phylum Chordata; class Mammalia; order Rodentia; family Hydrochaeridae; genus Hydrochoerus; species Hydrochoerus hydrochaeris. The sequence continues at coordinate 10,260 of PVLA01002332.1, read as the reverse complement.
TCACCATCAGATTTTAAATAAATCAAATTACCAACCAGGTGGATGGGCCTCATCCCATCAATCAAAGACTTTGCAGGAATTCTCAAGGCCTCAATGCAGTAACCTGTCTGGGCTTTCAGCATGCTGCTTTGCAGAATTTGTTTCTAAGACTCAGACATCAACTTGCCTCACAGATTTCAATCATCATAATCTTATGAGGCAATTTCTTAAGATAAATTATTCTTCCCGAGTATACTGTATTCAGTGGTTTTAGTTTTTGGAGAGTTCTGACTAATGCAGACAGTAATGGTGATCCCTATCCATTAGATAAATAACCAGCATCTGAGAGAGTCCATCTTGCTCACTGACCAAAGTTCAGACTCTAAAACCAAAGCTCTTTTTGCTCCCTACCTTGCAATAGTACTAAGACTCAGAATATGCACAGTGGTACTACTGGTATGGAATACTAGCAGTCTAAGGCAGGCACCAAAAGCTTATTACATATTTCAATTCTTTCCTTGATTTGCTGTTGAAATGGAAAATAGGCTAATGCATTCTTACTGTGAAGATATTGTTTTGGAAATACTTTCCCTCATGACTCCTTTTTTTAATATCCTTCAGTAAAGTAGCAGATGCTGCCTGAAAAGCATTGTTTTCTACTCTAATTTCCCCATCTCTGAAAACAATCTCTTGACACTTAGCAGTGAAATTTTTCTTTATTTTCCCTTTTATCATATCAAGAGTCTGGCAGGCCAACCCAGAAGCTGATAGGGCTTGCAGAAATTCTTCTTAGATATTAAAATGAATAGTCACACATAAATTTTTGTTGTTCATATTTCACAATAATATTTTTGTTTCTATAAACTATTGAAAGTACTTACACTAAACATAAATTTCTTTGTAGCTTCTCTATTTTTATTTTGGGGTTGAACTTGACCTGGGTTGAGAATGGACGTATTTCACTCCACTGGACTCCTCACCTTGGAAAAATTACTGGACCCCAGGAGGATGAGTTAATTGCTTATCCTGTAACATAAGAAGGGAGGACCAGTAGCTCCCAGCATTGTCTGATTCCATGATATGTGGATTTCTGAGTAATTCTTCCAGGCATTGAGGGGAGGTGTGTGCTTAGCACCATCTGTTGGAGCAAGGCAACACAGCTACAGAAGTTTCTTCCCAACAGGATGATCAGTGCAAGTGTGAAACTTTTGTCCCTGTATTAAATCATGTAACATTTCAAGGATAGTTTTGTCAGCCCATAGGAAAGAAAAGATAAAAATATTTTAACAGTTTAAAAGGGAACTTCTTCAATGCTGAATCTCTTGACTGTCATAGATTCCCTTTCTCCTTTTCTTTTGCCCTCCTCTTATTTTTATCGTGGCAGCTACAACCTATGACTAACACAGATGTGGCTCACCAGTTACATGCTCTCATACAGCCTGATCGATGAATAGCACAGAATGCTTCCATGAGCATCAAGCCTTGGGTTAACTTTTTTACCCAAGTGTCACTGTGAACTTTTTATTTTGGTGACAGCTCTGTTGAGGTTTAATTCATACATCTCACAATTCACTCATTTAAAATGCACAGTGCAGTAATTGTAGCATATTCCTGGAGTTACGCACCCATCAGCATGATCAAATCTAGAACATTGTCCTCACCCTAAAATGAAGCCCCATATCCATTAATAGCTACTCGTTGTTCCTTCTCCCAACCCCTAGCAACCACTGATCTACTTTCTGTCTCTATGGATTGGCCTATTCTGTCACTTCATATAAGGAGAATTGTACAACAAGTGATTATTTGTGTCTCTTTTTATTTAGCATAGTGTTATTAATGTTCATCCATGTTCTACTTTATTCTCTTTTACAGCCAAATAATATAGCATTCTGTGGATATAGCATATTTTGTTTATCTAGTCATCCACTGGTAGACCACAGTTTCCTTTTTTCCTCTCTATTTTCTCAGAGTTAGTCTGAAAATTCTGATAAGACATAGTAAGATTCCAACCACAGCAGTCAGGAAACCCACAGTTATTTCTTCCAGGAGAGGCTTCCTTATAGGTAGGTTGAAGGGGCCCTTCAAAATGTGTGAGGCTACCTGAAAGCTGGTTGACCCTTTGTAAGAAAGTGACACATATGGGGCAGACGTCTTGGGCTTGAATCTTGTCTTTGGACCATATTCTAAGTAGCACTAAGCCCCTTTAAATCTCAGTGTTTTCATCTTCAAAAATGGGAATTTATAACCAGACATGGTGACGCATTCCTGGAATCCCAGCACTGTAGAAGGCAGAGGCAGGAGGCTTGCAAGTTTCAGCCCATTCCTGCAACTTAATGGCTGAAAGAGACCCTGTCTCAAAAAATAGAGGGCTGGGGCTGTAGTTCAGTGTGAAGGCCCTGGATTCAGTTCTTCATACCACACACGTACACACACACACACACACACACACACACGTGCATGTGCGCACACACTCACAAATATGGAAATTATTCTAGTATCCCTTTATAGCAGAAAGTACTGGTCAGCCCTAGTTATTGGTCTTTCTTTTAAATCAATAAAGGCTTGTTTTTGGCTGGGCACATGGGTGCCCAGGATAGAGACTGTATTTCTTAGCTCTCTTGGTAGGCATGGCTATGTCTCCACGTTTTGGCCAGTGATATGCCAACTGGGGCATCCGTTAGCAACTCCTAAGAGCTTCTTTTCAACATTATCTGGAATATGCCTTGCTATGGCTTATGTCTAGATGTCCCCTCAAAGCCTCATGTGGTCATAGATGGGGCTTTTTCAGAGGTGACTGAATCTGGAGTATGTGATTCTGGGATTAAGGGCATGTGGTTTCTAAACCAGTCCACTGATTGATTTGGCATCTCTCTAATCCTGGTAGCCTAGATAGAGTATAAAAGGGGCAGAAAGCAGTTGCTAAGGCCCCTTGTTGCTTTTCATATCTTCTGCCCTCCCTGAACAGTTCTCTGAAAAGCCACTCTGCTTTGGAGCCAGCCAGTTGTGACTGAAACTTCTATGAACTGTGAGCTAAATAAACCTTCCCTCCCTTAACTTGTAGATGTTGGATATTTTGTCTCAGCAATGAAAAAATCACTAAGACATGCTTCTTTAAAACAAAAATTTGTGTCATGCTATTTGGAAGCCAATACTATAATCTTGGGCTGTGAGATTAAGACCAAGAATATTATATTTGTAAGATAGAATTTGGTACCTGATATAGATGGCTACAACTAGTGGAACTCATGTGCATGGCATTGGGCTAGTTGAAGTGGTTACATGGTAGATGAGATAGACAGACACTGCAAGCTGGAAGCTGGTGAGCTTTGCTAGGTTCTGCTAGTTGTTTGAGAGGCAGACCAATGATGGAGTCTGCCTCTCAATTAAAGGACTTTAGGAAAATTTCATGATATGGTATGCATTGGCTGTTTTTCTGATAGTCTTGATAAGACAGAAGGACTCTGGCCATTGCTATCTACCTATAGGCATTGGTAGAAAGGACATGACTTTGCTATATCATGCAGTCTAAGGGGATAGAGACTTTAGCACCTGGGGATCTAAGAGTCAATTACATCTGTACTGCAAACTGGAGCAATTAGAGTGGCTCTGAAAGGGCAGCTTACCAGAGATAAGCTTATCTTAAGCATCTTCTATTACAATTTCCCTGGCAAACACCAACATAAGCACTGTAAAAAGACAAATGGCAACAAGGCTCACTTGAGTATGGCCTGCCATTTAAAGTGACCTCAAAGTGACTGTTCTCAAGATGCATAAGAGAAGTGTAGAGCAGAGGCCAGTCAATTACTCACTCAGCAGAGTTGGCAAACTGGGCAATCTTCTAGGTAGACCTGGCTTTTTGTTTCTTTTGTAAGGTTCTGGATTAAAAAGAGGTGGAAAAAATTTGTGGACATTTGTTTTCTCTCTTATTATGTAAGTATACAGTATCATTGATTTCTGCCTTTGACCCACAAAAATTAAAATATTTATGATCCTTCAGAGGAAATATTTGCTGACCGCTAGATGCAGGGTCTTTGGTATAAATAATAGGTTTAGATAATATCCTGCACACTGACTGTGGACAGATAAGTAGATAAGAAATTTAGCAAGTTTTTGAGGAAATTTTATTGTTACAAATAACTACAATCTTCACCTGTGAAAGCCTGTAATTGTTCCACCTCTGCAGCAAGGCTCCTGATCTCTGATTACTGCTCTCACTTCCAAGGTGATAGTCTTGTTTTTCTCGTTAAGCAAATGGGTGCCTGAGAGACAGACTGCACCATGCAACCTGGCACCCACCAAGGACTCGCAATCCAAGAGTAACAGGCAGATGCCAGATGGCTCACCAAGCAGTTTAGCAACCTGAAGAGGGGTCTTCCTAATCCTTGCCCTGTAGAATTTGATACTAAAGTGGGCTGCTGCCTACCATGAGTTTCTAAGTCTTGTTACTAACCATGGTCAATTAACTAATGGGCAACCTGAACCACCCAGCTGAACTGAATCAGCACAGTTCTGGGTATGGAAGGTCCACAAGAGGATTGTTTCCAACAGCGTAAAAAGAGAACTGGAGGGGAAGAAGGTGCCCTGTTGATTCTCTTGGAGAAGGTTGTTATACTGCTTTCCTGCTATGAATTTGGCTGTTCTCATAATTGGAGTAACTCGGGACATAATTGTCACTGAGATGGCTGTGGTTCATTTTGGGGGAGATCTGGTCATTTGAGGATCACTTCCTGGCTCCAGTACAGATCCCTTAGCCAGCTGGCACAGATTCTTCATCCCACTGGCATAGACTTTCTGGCTTCCACCACTGGTCTTTGGGACTTCCAAGTGCGGATCCTTGAAACAGACTTGCATGAGATGCTGTCATGGGCTCTAGGTCTCCAGTTGGACTCATAGGGGACATTGCCGCAAGCTCTATTTCTTCAGCTGGACTCATGCAGGCCACTGCCATGGGATCCAGGCTCTCAGATGAATTCTTTGGGTCTCTAGTGTGTGGACAGATCTCTTGCACTCTTTTGCATTTGATTCTTTGGATGAATATCATAAAATAATCCTATATATTATGTGTCCTACATTAAATCCTTTCCCTTGCAAACCCTGACTCCAACACTAACAGTACTTTAATTGGCCACAACTGAGTCTTACATCTTTATTGGATAATGAGTCTGTGTGTCCTCTAATAGATCAGCAAGCTGCAGGGAGCCACCTGTGTACTTAGAGGGGCCTGAATACCTCAGGACATCCAGGACCTGAGGTAGCATACTATGAGTGGATGTTCTAAGTGAGTCCCAAGAGAGAGAACCTTAAAGCCACATTTCCACTTAGATATTTCACCATTTCTGTTGTGTTTGCATTTTATACAAAACTCGTTTATAATGTCAGTCTTAAAAAATAAAAGCCATAATATAGAAAGAATTTCTGCAGTGCATTTGTGGCCATGGGCTATTTTTACAAGCTCCCTTTAAACTTTGGAAACATGGAAGATACAACTTTTACATTTTATCACGAAATCCTTAGTGGTTCCATCTCAATATATAATCCCTCCTGGGAAAGAGGTCAGTTTTGTCACAGTACTTTTGAGTTTCTAATGTTTTAGAATTGCTTTTCATTTTGCTGATGTGCTACTTTAAAATAGAAACCCTTAGCTCTTAGGTTTTTTTTTTCATTAAGGAACAAATAATTCTCATTAACTAATTGTGCAGTCATTAGAACTACAGTTTGTAAATTTAGGAAAATAATACCACCAATTATGTTGGCAACTGACTATGATTCATCACGGTGAGTGTTTTACTTTAATATGGACTTGTAATAGTTACAATTATAATGTGTATAGTATTTTTCTTTCTTTCTACTAAATATTATGGAATCTGTGATTCTTTAAAGAAAATGGCATTTTAAATTGAACTTTTAAATGGCTATAGCATGCTCTATCAAGTAGAGATTTGTGTTTTAGGCATTTATTACCGTCAGTAAACCACGCAGAAGATAGTAACTTAAAGACACAACAGTCCTCGTGTTACTCTCTTGGCACCTGTGTGCCGGGAGATTGGGAAGGACTTGGCTGGCTAGCTTGGGCTTGTGCTGTTGCTATCACATGGTGACTGGATCTGGAGGACAGGCACAGGGGACAGCTGGGTTGTGCATTTCTCTTTCTCTGTGTGGTCTCAAAGCATGTCAGTGAGGACCCGGCACAGAGAGCTCCCACGCTTCTCTACAGTGCGGGAGCTTCAGGATCTTGCATGGTGGCTGGGAGTTCAGCATGAATAAGCCAGGTGGCAACTCATTCAGGAACTGCACTGGCCCGTGGCCTTCACCTAGTGCTTCTCAGCTCTACCCTCTTGGCTAACTAGGAACCAAGATTCAAGGAAAGGACATTTGTCTCAATAGCAGATGCCAAAATTAATGAATGTTGTTAAATTGCCACAGTCCTATAACCTAAGCTTAGTTATCAGTGAACATTTGCCTTTTGCTATTAAAATTGTGAAAGATATCTTCATGTATGTAGCTTTTTCCAGATTTATCATGAGAGTAGTTTTATTAGGTCAAAAGATATAATTTGAAATATTTTGCCATGTAACTTTGTAAAAGGATTATGCTACTTTAAAATGCAATATGTATACAATGTGAGTGACAATATTTTTGATATGCTCATTACTCACAATTTAAACTACAATTGGGCTTTCATTCTGTTAGCTGATATAAACTATATATCTTCATGTTTATTTAATTTGTATTTTTTTTTAACCTGGCAAAATTGGCATTTATGTTTGTAAATTTTATAACTGTAATGTTTTCCAGTTTATCTACACAAGTCTTAGTGTTCATTGCAAACTGCATTAACATTTGTATGGGTAAAAATATCAGCCATTTCTACATCAGATTTGTCCAGTCCCAAATCTCTCTCTACTGATTAACAATTTTCCTTGGAGTGTAGATATTTTTAATTTTTTCTATAAAATCTCTTAATGAGTCTTTCTAATTTCTTCTATCACACTTATCCTTGGAAAATCTTCTGTCCTTTTTGGAGATGGGGAAAGGGATCTTGGCAAGTGGGGAGAGGGCAGGGTAAGGAAAGGGCAGCAAAAAAGATCTAGATATGATATATATATATATATATATACTCACCCAGATGAATGCAATCACGATGTATCACAAGCCTATACTAATAAAATGGAAAAAGAAAATCTTCCTTGCCCCCAATTTTTGGATATACTAAACTATCAATTATATAAATTCTTATACTCACATTTTCATGGTTGGGATTTTACATCTTAACGCATGTAAAATCTACTTATATTTGTTGGTCTAAATGGTTTATTCCTCTAATGCTCGTAAGTAAAACCAAGAAGACTGAATGTTTCTCCTATACTGTAATTGGTCTATGATGTCTTTTTATAATATTTTAAATTATTATTTTAAAATGTCTTTTGTGAGGGAGAGGGGGAGAAAGAGATGAGATGGGAGAGAGAGAAGAAGAAGACATAAAAAGAATGAAGATGTGTAATGTACATTTATCAACTCCCCACAATGATTGTAATCACTAAATACTAAAACATGTACCAATAAAAATAAATTGAAAAATAAAATGAAATCTAATGAAATTGGTAATGCAATTGAGGTTGTGTTAAAACTCAAACATGGTCTTGGGAGGCTCCCGGTCTTTGCAATATTTAATTCACAAACAGAGATATATAACATATCCTTCTCTTACTCAAGCTTTTACAAATATCCTTTAATTTTTTGTACCTCTCTACATGTGTCTACATATTTGATTCAAGAACCAAGGTTCCTTCTCTTAAGGACCAATGTCTACCAGAGAGATACTGGGCCAGGTTCACAGAAGAAAGTATTTTGACGTTGATGCAGTCAGGTTTTCTTGAGAAATCCCTCAAAAATATTTCTGCATGCTATACAAAACAACTGTATAATTTTTAAAAAGATCGTCTTTTGTAGAACTGACACTTAGAATCCAAACCATAGTCAGGGTTGATGGTATTGGAGGGAGATATGCAATTTCATTCACAAGAAAAAAGATGAGAGGGGGAGGTAGCCGAGCTTGAAGGGGGAAGTGAGGAACAGCAGCTGTTCAGGATGGTATTCACCAGATTCAAGGCCCAGGCACGAGGGGTCAACCCACCGCATCCCAGAAAGGGCAATAATAGACAACCCTGCCTCAAAACCCCTGACTTTCTCCTGGTGGTCACCAAGCAGGGGTGAAGTGTTGATGCTTCCTGTGTGGACAGAGAGGATGGCAGGGCTCCAGGATGGACCCATTTTCTACCCTGCCCAGTTAGTCCTCTGCAGCCTGTTGGATCATGTAATGGTTGATACATTGTGTTGACTTGAGAAGTGTACAAGTTTAACTAAGTGACTCAGCAGTTCTACATCCTGGTGTGTAGAGAACAGGCCCTTACTGATCTAGGATGTTGTTCATGTGTTAATTTGAGAAGTTTAGAAATTTAAACTAAGTGACTCTGCAGGTGGCCAGGGCCCTTACTTTGTAAACATCCTGATCCTGTGCAAGAGGAGAGCAGAGAGATGATGTGAGTGCTACACTTGCCCTGGGGGTGGGTAGCCTACTTACAATATAAGGGAGGAAAAGAGGTTAGATAGCCTCCCTTTTGCTTTTGTCGTTTTTTCTGTCTTCCTCTGCTATGAATGGTTGCCCCTCTGCCATATGCCACCCTGCCTTGGAGCTGGCTGATTATTGACAGAAAACTCCACAAACTGTGAGCTAAATTAACCTTCCCTTCCTTAATTTTGGGCATCAGATAATTTTTCTCGGCAATGAGAGAAAAGTAACCAACATAGTTCACATCTAAAATGTCTTTGAGGAGAGCCTAAATATTTTCCTCTACTGTCAGAAATGAGGCTTAAAATGCCCTGGAGAAAGGACCTTTATGGCAAGGGGTCAGTGGCTGTTACAGCACATCCTCTCTGATCTTCATGAATAGAAGGTTATTCAGAATATATGAAGGGACAGTCAATGAAGGGGTACAGTGTCAGCTGAGGGGAGCAGGAATACTAAGTCACAAACACCTACCACTCTAGATTAGCATTTTCCCTCACTGTCTGGGTGTGTGGAAGGGAGACCAGGACAAGGATAATAATGAAGGAATCAGTGATTAATAGTCTTCCTTTAGTTGCCCACTGGGTGTACCTTCGGCACCTTAGAGCATCAGAACTGCTTCATGTTCATTTTAAATGTCCTGCTCTCCAAAATTCAGATTGACGCCCATCACACTTCTCCAGCAGGATGACCCTGCAGTGGAGTCATTTGAAATGGCAGTCAGTTCCTGTAAGTGCTGAGGGGCACTTGGAACTTCATCCCAGAAATGAAGGAGGGAGGGAGAGAGAGAGGATTGGGAAGGAGACAGGAGAGCATGAACGAATCACGATATAGAAACTGGTCAAAGCCATCAGTGTGGTCATTGCTGGACTGCGCTAAGGAAACAGGATTCACTCTGTGTCACTACCAATGTCCTCTGCTGAGGGTCACACCAAAGCCTGTGCTCCAGCGAAGGACAGCTGAAGCTACTTCACGTTCAAGGCAAAACCTCCCATTTAATGGTTAGGGAGCACATACATCACACACCATTAAAACTGCCAGTTTCTATCTCTTCCACACCATTAGTAGAAAATATATATCATTAAAGGAAGTGAGTTACAATATAAAAATATGGTAATTCAGACTGTCAAGTCACAATTGACAGCACATTCAGGAGGCTGCGTTCCTGAGCTGTCTCCAGAGACCTTATATTTAGTAAAAAGACGTTTCCCAGAAAAGTTTTCATAAATATTCTCTGTGGGGGAAAATGTATATTTATCATTCCATATAGAAAGAAATCTGAAGCAAGTGTATTAGTAGCTGGCTTCTCAGATATTTCATAGGTATTTTTAATCCATAACTAGGAGAATTTTTCTTATCAGCTTCATAGGAGTCAGCCCATAAAAGATTATTAGCAGCCAGTCTTTCTTTCTTTCTTTCTTTCTTTCTTTCTTTCTTTCTTTCTTTCTTCCTTCCTTTCTTCTTTCTTTCTTTCTTTCTTTCTTTCTTTCTTTCTTTCTTTCTTTCTTTCTTTCTTCTTCCTCTTTCTTTCTCTTTTTCTCTTTTTTCTTTCTTCTTTCTTTTTTCTTTCTCCTTCCTTCCTTCCTTCCTTCCTTCCTTCCTTCCTTCCTTCCTTCCTTCCTTGTCCTCCCTGTAGCTATATATCAAACTCTATACATTTATGCTGATTTTGGGAAGGATATTTCCAGTTTTCTTTCCTTTTTTTTTTTTTTTTT